>BGPR01002592.1:56705-170484 GCA_013235015.1 Araneus ventricosus | reverse complement strand
TTTTTTTTTATTGATAATTCTTATTGCAGGCGACAATTCGCTGATCTTTTTATAAATAGAATGAAACACTGTTTGCAACCAATGAAAATCAGTCATTTACTGAAAGTCAAAAACGAATGCCATTCGTGTTTACATTTAAATTTCCGAGGGACCGAAATTTCGGCTATTAGTCCAGTCAACGAAGGGTTTGAAAAAAAAAACATTAAATCATATAGTTTTGAAAATTGGTATACATGTTCGTTAGGGGCTTCTGATAAACATACTAAAAGTCCCCGGTCTTGGGGGGGGGGGGTAAGCTCATGGCGCCATCTTGGATTTAATCTCCCTTTTTTAGTTTTTCCAGAATATCTCGAAAACTATTGAGATTACAAATTACAATTGATTTAACAAATTAAAGAGCGTAAAATTCCCTGCAAAAAATACATGCTTATATTTTTCTTCTAGCTTTAATTGTTTTACAGATAATGGGTCTCAAAGGTTGCTGCCATCTTGGATTTCATTCCCCCTTTTTTTAGTTTCTCTGAATAACTTGAAAAGTATTCAATTTTCAAATCTTAATTGATTCAACAAATTAAAAAGCATGAAATTCCTTTCAAATATATACTTTTATTTTTCTGCCAGCTTTAATAGTTTCGCAGATAATGGGCCTCGAAAGTTGTTGCCATCTTGGATTTCATCCCCTTTTATAGTTTCTCTTGAATATCTCGAAATCTATTCAATTTTTAAATAACATGTAGTCAGCAAATTAAAGAGTGCAAAATTCCCTACAAACGCATGCTTTTATTTTTTGTTTTATCTTTAATAGTTTCCTAGATAATGGATTTCAATTTTGCAACCATCTTGGATTTTATCCCCACCCCTTTTTAGTTTTTCTTAAATATCACTGAAACTATTAAAGCTAGAAAATAAATAAAAACATGCATTGGTTGGGAATTTTATGATAATTAATTTCTTGTATTTAATATAATTTGATAATCAAATAGTTTTCCAGATATTAAAAAAAAGAACTGAAAAAAGAGGGATAAAATCCAAGATGATGGCAAATTTTTAAATCCATTATCTTGGAAACTATTAAAGCTAAAACAAAAATAAAAGCATGTGTTTGTAGGAAATTTTGCGCTCTTTAATTTATTGATTACATGTAATTTTAAAATTGAATAGATTTTGAGATATTCAAGAGAAACTAAAAAAGGGAGATGTGAAATCAAAGATGGCGGCAACTTTTGAGACCCATTATCTGGGAAACTATTAAAGCTGGAAGAAAAATAAAAGTATAGTTTGTAGGGAATTTTATGCTGTTTAATTTGTTTAATCAATTGTAATTTGAAAACTGAATATTTTTTGAGATATTCAGGAAAAACTAAAAAAGGAGGGATGAAATCCAAGATGGCGCCACGAACTTACTCTCCAGGAACGGGGACTTTTAGTATGTTTATAATAAGCCTCTCACGAACATGTGTACAAATTTTTAAAACTATATGAGTTAATGTTTTTTCACCCCCATTTTGGACCTTTGTTGACTGAACTATATGAACAGAATCGCGTTCCTTTTAGTAGTTAAATTAGATGATACTTCTTGAGATGAAAATTTATAGTATAATCACACTCGGATATGGAAGAAGAACTGGGATGTGGCTATATGTCCAAGAGATTCAGATAGCTTACAAGATCATAAATTTCTCTTTATCTGTCTACAAGTTAGCATCCACACTACTGCCTGCTTTTATGATGATTTAGTATCAAATAGGAGTTATACCAGAATTAGTTTGTTTTTCCATTTCTGGAGATCTTTTCATTGAATTATGAAGTATTTGAAATTAGTGCTAATATTTTCTTTCAGCATTTTTTTTTGTTTGTTTATTTTGTGTATGTTTTTTTTCTCTGAGTGTTGGGAAACATTATGATTACTGATCATTGTGATAAATTATGGGATCTTCAAAGTATGGGACAGCCGTTACCCATATATATAAAAGAACAATTTTTTTAGTATTATGTATGCATGTTCGGGGTTTCTTTTTTTTTTTCGTTCTTTATGCACGCCCAGATCTTTGACATATGAGATCAAATTTAGCAAAGTGATGGATTAGCACAAGACGAAAGCTAATGCCACAGTAATTTTTTTTTAAAAAATTCAAATTAGATTTTTATTTATTTAATTTTAAATGGTAAAATTCAAGTTTTTTTCCCCATTTTTGCGAATTTTTTTTTTCTCTTTGATGTTTTATTTTATTTATTTCTCTTTATATATTGTCCGTTTTGAGCTGTATTCAAGGAAGTTGGTTGGAATAAAAAGTTGCTTTTTTTTCTTTTGCAAACTATTCGATTCCATTCATGTGACAGAATATTATACTTCTGTGTTTTAATTTATAAACATCAGTAAAAAATCGTTTTCTTACATTTTTATTCTCTGCCTTTTTATTTTGCAATATATATTTTTATTGAGATTTTGATCGTCCTAAAGAATTTTTAAGTTTATTTTTAATCAGGAAAACCTGGAAAATTCGGTACAGTAGAATTGTTCATTGTAAAGATGTATTAGTTATTTTATGGTTTATTGTTTAAAAGTTTTAAATAAATGTTCTTTTTTCAAACATTTTGCTTTTTTATTCAAACCATACTGACTTGAATGAATACTTAGTATGGCCGATGTGCAGGTGATTTTTTTTTTGTGGTTGATGGGCTACCTCCGAAAAAAGTCAGGGAATTTTTTTTATAAAACCTGGAAAAGTCAGGGAAACTGAAACAGCAAAAATGATGGCCATCCTGGACAGATCCCACACAAATACTATTTCATTTCTGAGCATAATTGAAAAAAAGCTGTCTACAAGGCCTGTAGTTCCTATATCCAGAATGGTTCCTTTCCATTTTCAGCTTTGTGGAAGGCCTACTTAGTGTATCATTGCTCTTTGTTGAATGAATGCTAATTTGTTTCTTAGAATTCATTATGTAAGCCTAAGATCCCAAGAAACACATATTGTGTCATTCATTGTGACATGGTCACTAGTAGGCTTATGTGCACTGGCTATAAACATACAAAGCTCGATCTGATGCATGCTTACATTGCCCTTACAATTTATTAGCGCAGTGTAATTTTTTTTCTTTTTTGTTTGCATAATTAAACACATTTATAACTTTTGTTTGGCTTTCTGAACAGATTTTGTTTTTTGCCTTCTTAAGGATGTAATAGAGAATTAGAAAACACCTTTAAACTGTGGGAGCATCGCCCTTCAACCTTCTTGCATACCAATAACACGATATGGCATGCTTTGTGCTTCATAGTATAGTGACGAAAATCCGAGTATTTATTTTCAGTGTTTTCCTTTTGATCAGTTGGATGCAAAATTTGATAAGATCACACAAAAAATTTCATTTATTTGGGTCATTGCATTTTTGAATTATCATGTTCACTTATATACTGATGTATAGTCTGACTGATGCTTACCCCTTTGATGGATTTGGTCCAAAGTTTGATACAGATTTTCATCCATCCAGCTCATGGCATTTTTGAATTATAATATTCTTGCCCATTTGGATAGACAGAGACAAACTTTCAGTTGATGTATTTTGTCCAAAATTTAATAGAAATGTACAATTTAAGTGTAAAGATGCATACCTAATTTCACTTGCCCTGTTTATTGTGTTTTTGAGTTTTTACATGCGCCGACAAACCAACATAATTCTGAGTTCTTATTCAAACTCGGAGAGATCTAAAATGCATGGATTCATCAAAATCTCAAAATCAAATTTTTTGTGAATTAAACACTTTGGGTGTTTTGCATACAAGAAAATAAAAATGCTAAAATGGTATTTTCCTCTTTTTTATTTAACGTACAATTTATTTGTTATTTTCTTGGATTTACATTTATTGCTTTCTTCTCTTAAATACTCTCCATACCTGTTTTCTTTTAACCCTCCATTAATCACAATCATTTTCATCTTTAAATGGTCACAATATATCTAACAGTATAAAATCTATTCTTTGATATATCCATTCAGTTTTGATCATTTTTCCTGTAGAAGCATAGAAAATTGTCCTAATGAGAATATAAATGAGTATTCTTTAAGAAAAATTCAATTGTAATACAGGGTGAGGCAGAATGGATGGACGTTTTTTAAAAAATCGTAAAATTGTTGATTTTTCTTAAAAAAATTTATTGACATGCCTAAGTTCATATTGAAATAGCATTTGACAAAATCAAGTGTGGAAAACAGCATCTCCCATGTGCTGTCCGCTATCACTGATGTATTTCTGAAGGCATTTTCTCATCTCCCATCTCGTGTGCGAAGTTCGTCTCTGAGCGTAATCCGTAGGCTTCAACCATTGCACAACAGCCAATTTGTAGGGGTGGAATTGCAGGTCTAAATGCAAAATACGCCTTACTAACGATAACTGAGGCCAAGTTCAGAAGAGTGCTTTCGAGCAGGTTGACTTGGACTGTGCAGCACGGTTTGTCTGATGCTTTCCACATTTTCAGGAGTTGTACCATTCGTGTAACCCCCGACGGTCTTTTGCTCGTTAGTGTATCTAGAGTTCGAAGTGCTGAAACCCAACGTAGGATAGTGTTACAAGCAGGAACAGCTTGATTTCTATGGATATTGAAATGGTGACAGACTCATTATTCTTGACAAAACAGTCGTATGCAAAAACACTGTGTTCTATTGTCCATGACTTCAACTGATAAAAGAAAAAAATGCTAAGACTTCATGAACCTAACACTACCTACAGCACATCTCTCACTTCATCTGGTGGTGAGTTCTAGCAATTTCAAAAACGTCTGTATTTCCTGTCTCACCTTGTATAATACAACTAATAGATACAGTTTGCACATGTATCTATTATTTATCATGACTGGTGGAGGATTATATGTATCCTAGATCATTATAATCACAACCACATGCTGTAACCTTGATTTTGTTTGAATGATTGTTTTTTTAGTAATTTTACTAATAGCTATTTTTAATTTTTATAGTGCAGAAAGTGTTTGGTAGAAAAAGTGCTCCTGATGCCAGTGGAGATGCTGAATATGATAGGGAAGCAAGAATTGTATTATTTGGAGATAGAGCTGACAGAATTGCTGGGTTAGAAACTTCGTTGGAAATAATGTTTGATCACATTAACGATCTTCAGCAGCCAGTGGTGTATCCTCATGCATAATACTGTCAATGAAATCTGTTATAATAACTATTTTTGTTTGGCAAAGTTTATACTTTGTAATATCAGTGTGTATTTAATGCATTAAATGTACTTTATTTGCATTCTTTCTTTAAAAATTATTATGTGTTCTTTGAGTAATTCATGAGTAGCATAAAATTTCAGATTAAATTCTGTTCATTCATGTAAAATCACCAAATTACATTAGTAGTTAAAATGCCAGAAAAAATGGCTTTAATCCAAATTCTGAAATATGATTCAATATCAGGAAACTGCAAATAGCATAGTTTCTAAATTTCTGGAATAGTGAAATAAATAAATAAACAAATAAAATAAAAATAGTACCATACATTCCTGACTTTTCTTCAATCCTAGATTATGTTTAAATTTTTGAAATAAACCATAAAGAAAAATAAATTATAATTTTGTATGACTTTATAAAATTAAATTGGTTTTGAAACATGGAAAGACCAGGATGTTTTGTTTCTTAGATTTCCAATAAGCTTATTTTCATCTCTGCAATGTATGTATTTTTTGATATTCCCTTTTACAGTGTCTGATGTCATTCTGTTGGAACAGATCAATTTAAAGTTTATCCTCTCTCCCTTTTGTACATTTTTTTCTTCTTATCAGAGCCATTGAAAAGTGCCCTTCAGTTGACACCTATTTTTTCAAGTGTTATTAAGAAACTAGAAAATCACCCGTCATGGTTTGACAGGTGCAAATTGCCTCTTCATTCGAGAGATTTCCCTTCAAATTTGACGTGTTTAAATAGATATATATGCGAGAGAAATGTTTAACATTGATTGAAAACAAATAAAATAAACATATGTTTTATGACAGGAAATATTTTTTTATTTATACATTATTTAAATATTTCTTCATTCAAAAAACCTCTTGGTAAACAACATTCTGTGTGAAGTATTTTTCGTTGTTTAACAATTTTCCTTGTACTTCAGATGTCTTTGTGTAAATTTTAACTTGATTGGGAATCCTAGACCTTGAAAGTGCAACATAGAGCTGTCCATGTGAAAAATCAGGCTCATCGAGGTAAATTCCAAAATGATCGAAAGTTTGCCCCTGCGGTTTGTTGATAGTCGTCGTGTAAGCTGGAATTAACGGGAACTGGTGGCGGTTGAGAACGAATGGTAGATTCATGTCACTGGTGCCTAATTTAATTCTTGGCAAGAAAACAACATCATGACGATTGCATTCATATACAATTTGGCATTCAAACACACATGCATGATATACCATTGATGTGATTTGCTACTTTTTATTAAAAAACGGAAATTAATTTGAAATATAGGATTAATATGATTTAAAATTTCTCGGGAACTGTTGATCATAGCGAGATAAATTTTATATCAATCGATAGAAAATTTTATTCCACTATTTAGAGCTATTAAATTTGAAATTAGAATGACAATTACTCTTTTAAATTTAAAATTACTGAAATTTAGGCTCTCTAACAATGAAATAATGCTGTTTAACGTCTCGCAGTGCTATGGCGCGAGTTTTATTGTTTTGGTGACATCAGAGCATTACTGGAGGATCTGGGCTATTATATTAGTAATTTTCTACTTTTTATGCTGTAATTAAAAAATGTCCACTTTCTCGCCAATTTTAAGCATTTTATTCTCTGAAAAATTGCTTATGAGATTTAATTTACTAACAGTATCCTTGTTTTATTTAGGAAGAGTGCAATAATTCCATGTTTTTTTTTAAGACAAAATTGATAGATAAATAATGAACTTTCAACTATCTGGCTTAATGTGGCAAAAGAGCAGGCTGGATTACAAAAAAAAAAAGATATGCAGCAGTTCACCAAATGTTCACTTCCAATGTTCCCTTATCATTAGAAAAAACAACAACAACAACAAAATTTTATACCAAGATTTTAGTCTTAACCATATTTTGTGACTTGTTAGGCCAGGAAAAGTTTGTAAGTGTATGCTTTAAAAATGCATTATAGAAAATATAAGTCTAAGAATAAAAATATCGTACACTTTTTAAGAAAAGAATTTACAGAAAACATAAGATCATGTACACTGTACAGTAGAGTGTCTAAAAAAAAAAAAAAAAACTTTTTTTCAAAAAACTTAGCTCCCCCAGGGTTTTCCCATTCCTTTTGATACTAATAGAAAGTATATGAAGTTTCAGCCCTCTAATTTAACAGTAGGATTTGCCCTGAAATTTGAGAAAAAGTTTTGAATTTTTAGAATTTTTAAAAAATTTTTTTATGTTTACTAATGTGTTAAAACTAGTTTATATTTGTTCCTTTGGACATGTTTACTAATATTAGTAAATATAAATTATAAGTTATACTACAGGGTGGTGACAGAACCTGGAAATCAGGAAAAAATCAGGGAATTTTATCTATCTGGAAAAATCAGGGAAATTCGTAAAAATATCTAAAAATCAGGGAAAATTAATAGTTATTATCGATAAATTATTATCTTATGTCTTGCATTATTTGTATTAATAAATGGAATTTTTTTAAAAAAAACTTCATTCATAAAAGCATAAGTTTTTCATTGGAGCAATTAATTTCTTATGATTTGTTGAAGAATAAAGATTTGAAGTAATATTTTGGCAGTTTCTCTTGTTTAAATCTTCGCTAAAATATATATTATTAGGTACGTAAATTATACTATTTTCGTATTTATGCTGCAACATGCTATTCTGGTACTCATGAAAAGAGCACTAATTAGTTATAGAACTGTTTAAAAGTTTTGAACAAAGATCATAATAACCTTTACTTTTAATATAGTTTAACTTGTGTTGCAAAGAATAGTTTTAATGTTTCTTAGAATTCTTATGCAGTTTTATAAGCAAAGTATTTTGTTAAAATTTCCAGTATTTTTTACTCATAAGAAATGTAACATACTGTTTTAATAGGTTTTTTTAGGATGTTCATTCCATTTTTTTAAAATTAAATTTCATAAAATTATTTTTTCATATTAAATAACTGGTGAAAGTGTTTTTAATAATGTATATTGTTCTCATACAGTGATTCTGAGTAGGGAGAAAGCCAGCAAACTAATATAATTAGTAGCCGTAAATCAGGGAAGTGTTTTAAGTTTAGTCAGGGAAAAGTAAGGGAAATTTTTTTCACAGTTTCTGTATCCACCCTGTACTATGCGTAACATATATTATAAAATGTCTAAAAAAGTTTAATATCGGTACAATGTTCAGAAAACGAAAATTTTCAAATTTTTTACCTTTAACAATAAAACAATTTTAATATTTACAGCAATATTATTATAACAAAAATAATTTTTTTTTATTAAAAGAATATAAATTGTTTTAGTTAACATTGCACTAGTTAAAAGGTAAAAGGCAAAACATGACCTCCAGCTTGGTGCAAGTTGCTGCCAAATGAAAGAAAGCAGCTTTTTCATTCATGACTTTGCTTGCTGTCTGTAAGTTAACGCGCAGTCTCAAGATTGAACAAGCACTTTGTCCATAATTTCTCGAAAGTGCTGCAAAACCTGATTCACATTATTGAAACTGTGAGAGGAACAAGCAAAAAAGTTAGAACCGATATAACCAAAACATAAAAACTAACTTCACTGCACTCAAAAACTGAGTTTTACACTGAGATTCTAAAATTATGACAGACCAAGACAAATTTTATTTTGATAGAGTCGCCGTTCAAATTTCTAGTATCCTGGGTTTTAAAGGATGTAAACTTTTCAGCGTTCCAGCTATATTAGATGGAACATCACAGTCACAAGTAAACAAAGTGTTTAAGATAGTTGAAGTCTGGGGTTGTCTGAAAATATTTCTGCTCTGTGTTTTTATAGCTTGAATGGAACATTGAATACAAGAATGGTGCACAAGTCCAGTTAAAGAATCCTTTGACTAGGTAACTGCTATTTTTGGCTTGTAGGCATGCTTTTGAACTACTTGAAGGTTCTCTGTGAAAGTTTCTGGTATTTCAATGAGCACTGAGTTTAAACAGTTTCAAGAAAAATGGCACACACTTAAAAAACTGCAAGGAGCAATTTTAAAAGTTGCAAATCAAGGACCGTAAACTGATAAGTTGAAAGAAGAGACTATCTCCTTCTTTAAAATTGCTCTCAATGAAGAGAAAAATCTGCGTCTTCAAGGTGGCTACAGGGGATGTGACAAAATTATTCTGATAATGTTGGTAGAAGTTCCTCCCAGGAGAGTTTGTTGGCAAAAGCCTGGGGCATTTCACAAATGCAAGTGGATGTCTACAGTAATACTTTACTCCAAAATGCTTTTAGTAACAATTGGAATACGACAATGGTAAAATCCAAAATTGTATTAAATATGTTTATTCTGCTCTTTGATTTTTGTTAAGGTTTGGTTGAATGCCCTAAGAGCTACAAATGCTCCTGTAAATGATTTGATGCTTTGTGAATCACTGAATATGTATGAGAAATACAACCCTGGAGTTGCCTGAGCTACCCTTTTAACTTTTAGTAGACATTTGTGGTATTTGACAGGAGAAGCAGTAACGTTTTCTTTGTTTTCTAAGAAAGTGTCAGACTCTGAAAAGAATATTTCAGCATTCTTAATGAAATACAAAGCTAATGAAAAATAACTTCCCTCTGGTGTCCCTGTTTAAAATCATATCACAAAACTGCATCAATTGTGTTTGATCGAAGTCATGATTGATTTTTAATTTGTTCAACCAAAATGGAGCCTGGTTGTAAAACAATCCTCAGGCCTCAGAAGAAGATGTAAGGTTCAAAGAAATGAAAACTTTTATCAAGAATTTACAAGTAGTAAATGATACAGCCGAACGTGGGTCAAAACTAATGAACGATTTCGGTGAATCGATGAACAAAATTGGAGAACAGACTCAAAATCTACTTCAGGCTGTTGAAGAAAGTAAGAAAAACTCCTTGCTTTAAGGAGTCGGTTTTGAATAAAATTTAAAGTAGTTCAAGTGATGACATGAGATTATTTGATATTTATTGTAATTTACCCAATTAACTACTGTGAGTATTTAATCTTTTTCTTTTTTTTTAATCTTGTAAAACTGTCAAATAAAATTATAGATTTTAATTTATCACTGAATTCATACATTTAAGTGAACATTTTAGTAAATTTTTAAGTTGTTATTGTGAACATACAGTATCTGTCGTGTGGTGTTTCTAAAAAAAGCAACGCAGAATTAATGAAAATTTTCATCATTTTATGCTTTTTTTTACTCAAGTGACAGTTGGCTAAGGGTAGAGTTAATAATTATTTATGTTTATATTCTGAGTAAACATGCCCATTGGTGTGGTGCGAAAATTTGGAGGGGGTGCCAGCTCTGGTGTAATCCTCGTGATCTGACCACGGTTCAAAATTAAGAGGTCCGTTCCAAAATCCGCTTGCTTCAAAATGGGATGTTAATATAACTAAACTAAACTATTCTACATTTCATTATTCTGAGCTAATTTCTGTTGTTTTCTTCCTCTTTAAAAATGTATTCATCTCTAATTTCGTATTTAAATTTTAATGGTTGCTCCGAGATAAAAAAAAATTTCCATTACATTTATTCCAGATTCTTTGAGCATAGAATCTAAGTTTGAGAAATCACTGGGGGAATATTTTCGATTGCAAGGATATTCATTTTATTGGTGTGGATATATGTTTTTCTTTTTTTTTTTTTCAATTCTGGAGTTTTACTCTTCCATTTACATAATGCCAATTTTTTCACTTATTTTTTTAAATTTAGATTTTTTAAAGTAAGAAAGAAGCAGATGAATTTGATTTAAGTGCATTAAAAATATTAATGAATAATCGCAAGAAAGAAAGTTTATTGTACGAAATACAAAAAAATATTGTAGGTCTTTCTCACTGCTATGACATTGCCAATGCTTTTTGTTGCATGAATTATTAGTTTCGTCCCTAAGAATGCAGCAGAAAATGTGTAAAGACCCTTTTCTTTGAACATTCTTTTAATAATAAAAATATCTTGATGAAGATACTAATGTTAGCATTCACAAAGTTTATATAAACATTTTCGAAGATGAATTCATTATCACTATTTCCTGGTAGAACAAGCAAAACTTCTGGGACTCAGTCCAGTGTCCCCAAATATGTGATGCACTGGAACCAAGGTACAATGACGCTAGTATGCACTGCCAAATATTAATGAAAGTAAGATATTTATTTACAATAAATTATTTCTGGGTTATAATATGTACAATAATAATTACAAGATCCCAGGTGGGACATAAAATCCTGAGTAAACCATGCAATTGCATCGAGTTTCGCACACTAGTCCTAGTTTGGGCAGTAGCTTCAAGAATCTGGCAGAAAATCCAGCAAACTCCTCTTAGTCTTATCGTCAGGCCAGTCGGCGAATATCCACCCTCTCGGACCATGCAAGTTTTCTTTACTTACCTCCACTACATTGGCGTAACTAAAGGGGACTGTCCGCCCCGGCGGTATTTCGAAAGGGGCGGCAAAATCAGGCATGCAGGTATATAATTTTATAACTAAGAACAGCAGCAGCACTAGTTTAATAATTGTGAACATAAAAAAGTAGCTAATGTAATTCGTGTTTTTCACCTTGAGTCGGTAAATTGCCGTTATGTGAAAGAGAGTGGTGGTGATTTCGTATCCTATCTCCAGAGATGAAAGGTGTCGAATTACGTTGCTAATAAAATGTTTTTTTCCAGGAATTTATTTTTTATTATGAGATTTATGTACCCTATGTAATTTCCAAAGGAAGGGCGGCAAAAGATCTAGCTACGCCGCTGTTTCTCTAAAACGCGGCATAATAGTAAACATTTCTCTTCCATAAAGAAATCTCTTTGCAGGTGCTATACCTGTAATCTGGACACTTGTGACAATGGACTGTCATTAAAGGAATTCTTATCGCTTTCAGCTTATCTTGTTCTATATAGAACACATGCACACACCATAGAGGAGAAATATATCTCCTCTATGGCACACACACATTCGTCGTTTGACCAGCAGTGAGGATCGACATTTGTCAAAATTGTTATCTGTGTTTTCATTATTGTTAGACCATGTGCCAGCTACACTTCCTTTTTCCCACTTTCATATCCCTTCTTTTATATCGCTTCCAAGATCATTTACCCATTATCTTACATACATAACTATCTCTAAGGAATTTGACTATCATCTTTGGCTGTCTGACAAAGAATTATTTCTGCGCGAAGACATATGCTGACTTTATTAAATCTAATGGTAGGGAAAAAAATTCTAAATTAGTTTTTTAATGAAATATCTGGCTTAATACTCTTTTAAAAATACGGAAATAAATGACTACTTCTACTTCAATTAATATAAGCCTTGGTAGAAAGAAATAAAAAAGAACTTTTGCCGTATATAAACATTTCTTATGGTATAATTGTTGTGCAATTCACACACAGAGAGATGTCACATACTTTCCATTTAAGAACTCAAGAGTGTAGTGAAAATTCTACAGTTTACGTTCTGCACTCTGCAAGAAAGGGAGTCGTCCAGTGGCATAGGACCTGGGGGCCATTGAGTCAAAACATTACTGAATTTTCGTCATTTTTTACAACCAAATATGATGAGGATAAAAATACCTTATTCCGGGTGCCATGTACGCTTGCCTAGCCACTGATGACGTCTGGGGTAAAAAAAAATCATATAGTTCCCCGGGCGCCACTTACCCTCCCTACGCCACTGGCGCCATAATGACAAGACATTAATATGTTTATGCCATTTTTTCAAGTGAAATACGATGAGGGAACAAAAAATACTTTGCCTCTTGCGCTGTTTACATAAGCTAAGCCACTGATGATGACGGGGGCGAAGAAATCACATTCTGACCCGGTTGCCACTTACCCTTGTTACGCCACTGGAGTCGCCAGCTCTAGAAATACCGGCAAGTACTGAGGCCTGATCTCATTTGGGAGTTTATAAATTAATTAATGCTTTTAAACATGAATAATTATTGAAGAATTAAAGAGTACCATCGAACTCATAGTTATAATAATAAAGTTGTGTAATCAGTTGCAGTTGACCTAAAATTAGACTTTATGAAATTATTTTACTAGCTTGATTTTTAATGTTTTGTTTGTTTTAATATAAATCGGTTATGCTTCAAAACTAGCTTATACTGGTGAATTTTCTTTGGCCAAATGAAATGCAAGATAATTTATTTTTCCATGAATATATTCAAATTAAACTCAACATTTTCATTTGTGGAAATAAAGAAACTATTATTTTATAGAAATTATTCAGAAAATTCCGAGTTTATTGAACAAAATGAAGCTGACTATTTTCCCTGTTCTCGGTAAACACACTACAAATTAATAAATCACCAGATATCTTTTCATACGTAAAAGAAAGTCAACAATTTTGAAATTTTATGAAACACTGCTGAACTTTAAGAAAATGTATTTGGAAAATTATGAAGATAAAAAAAGAAGTTTTTCCATTAAGCATTTGGGGGGGGGGGAATGATTTATGAATATTTATTTGTAGTGAATAGTACACAAATTTAAAATGGAGGAATCCTGCTATGCACTTTCTCAAGGATCTGAATTTGTGTACTATTCTCTCCATTGTTATTTTGGTTGCTGCTGCATTTGCGTGTAATTAATGCAATGATTTCGTTATTTTTTGGTCTTATATTGTGTGGTTTTTACTTCAACTTATTTTAATTTCTTTTGCTAATTTTTCGTATTTTGAATTTATTTGTAGTGAGTTATTTTTGACAAATGAAAATAGAAATAAATAGCCAGACGAAAAATAACTGAAAACCCTAATGATGTATATTTATGAACACTTGCTGTTTATTGCTTGTGCTAGTTAACTTAATGAAATTAGAACATCTGTGCAGGTAGAAATGAGCTCCTGAATTTGCAGTGGCTTTTCAGTCACTTAATATCTTCTCATTCTTAATTCGTGTTTCACATAAAAAGCTCTTAAATCAACTTCTAAGTAACGGAAGAATGTATGTGTAAATAGTATTACACAATTTATGATACAATAAAATATCCCCCACTTCTTTTACAAGGAACGAAAACGCAGACATAGGAAAATTCTTTCCAGCAATAAATCTTTTTTTTTTTATTTTTTGCGTCTACTGTTATCACAATGGGTTGAAACAAATCAGAACTGCAGAAAGACTGTTTGAGCTGCAGTTACTCTCAGTACATTAGTTGTGATTGACATCTTTTCTTGACATAACTATAGGTAACATTTTTAGGATTCTCTTTTGTTATATCTATGTTATATATACGTATATATATATGTATAGACATCAGGCTGTGTATGTGTTCCATAAAATGATTACTCGATTCACTCATCTAAATCAGCGGCGAATCCAGGGTGGGAGCTATGGGGCTACAGCCTCCCCCAGAGCTAGACCTGAATTCTTTATTTTATTTAAAATCACTACAGCTGTTTTTTTTTTCTTAACGTCCCTTTAAAAAAAGTGGCAACATTTCTTCCTGGCTTTTGACAGGCTCTATAGTTTTCCCACTTTTTTTGTCATTCCACTCGTATTTGTAGGTTGACGCGGTCAAAAACATGTTTTTACTAGTTATTTCATTGCGTTTGTTAATAAATTATCGAAAGTATTGTAGTGTTCTATGATTTTTACTGTCAAGTCTGTAAAGTTAAAGTGTTTGGTTTACATAAGCCATGAGGTTTGACATTCGTCACGATAATACAAAATTGTTTATACCTCAGCCCCCCCTTTCCCCGACCCAAATATTGGATTCGCCACTGATTTAAATTACTATATTAACTTATGCTAAACAAAGTTACATTGTTACTATATTTAGATGCTATTTACGATGAGGCTATATACAGTTATTAATTAGTTCTAGTTCATTTTATGATCAGGATAGCTCATCGTCGTTAACCCTTCAAGCTCGTCATTTCTCAATCTGTTCTGTCTGTGTTGTTTCTGCGCAGCTTGATGTTCATAACGACGGCAGTGACCTTTGGTGATATTTAGCTGGTGGTCCATATATGGTTAATATGATAATGTTTGTAGGCTGGCATGTTATCTGTAAATTTCTTGTTGTATGACGCAAAATTAGTTCAAAACACTCTACAGGGACCTAGAGCTACCAAATTTGGCAAATAGTTACTTATTTGGTAGTAGGTGGTCATCAAGAAATGGTTTCACAAAATTTTAATTAGATTCCTAATTAATTAAAAATTAATTGAAATTTCCTCCGCTTTCCCTCAATAATTTCGGAGCATATTATCGCACAAAAATAATTTTTAACGTTTTAAAAATTAAAAAAAAATTAGCTTTTTTAGTGATACCAATTTTACTCTTCAATGCAATCTTTTCTTTAGTTTTAATAAATTTTTCAAAAGTTATTACAAGACGGCTGGTGCAATAGATATTCTCAATTCATTCGCTATTCAAATGGTAATTTTCTGCTTACTTCGCCTTTCACAGTATAACTTTTAGTTAAAAATTAAGTAAATTAACATATCAAAAATATTTAATTTTATAAATTATTAATTTAATAAAGACTTGCTTGCGTACTTTTGTTTCAAATTTAATGGAAGTATCTCGCATTTCATATTATTATGTAATAAGTATTTTGATTTATATAATTTTATTTAGAATGGTTATATATATATTATTTTGATTTGTATAGTTTTATGAATTCGTAAACATGATTTTGAAACGACGGTGAAATAGAAGGATAAAAACGCAGAGGATAAAATAAATAATGTTTTTTTTAACATGATACTATTTTTTAGGCTCGCATTCTTTCTGTAAATTGTGTGATGTAAAATTCGTTATGCACAGAATGCAACGGCTGATGCAATCGAGCCAAACGAAGACAAGGCAGATATGAATCAAGCCAAGAACTTTATCATGATACAATGTTTCGAAAAAGAGGTTCGAATTTCTTTCTTTTTATCCGTGCATCTGATTATTGTTAAAATTTCAAGCAGTATTTACTTTTTTATTCGAATACTGATAACTAAACAAATTCCGCTTTAGAATTTAACTAGCAGTACGCACGGCGTTGCCCGTGGGTTCGGGATTTCAACAAAATAAAAAAAAAGCCCACATACAATTACATAAATGAAAGTTTTAAAAACGAAATCAAAACAGAAATATATATATATTACTGAGTTGGTCCGCCTCTTTTTCCTCTCGACCGAGTACCGTTAAATCCAAAACAATGTTAAAAAATTACAATGTGATATTTATTACACCGCAAGCAAAGTATGAAAGGCAAAGAAATAAGTTAAGACACGCTTAAAAATAATAATCGAAGTCATCGAGTAAATAAATCATCTCGCAGAACGCGAAAGTAATGACGTCACCCTGGCCCTTCAGCCAATGAAATTGCCCGCAACGTTCCGGAGACTGTCGTGGGCGGAAGCTTCGCTAGAGGAAACATATCGTTCAACTACCAGGAAAAAATTAATTTTAAAAAACTAAAAAAGATATTTTAACCATTCTCGTTTTAAATCCGACAGAACCGTTGCAGTTATAAGCTGAAAAAAATTGAAAATAATAGTGTTATTAGAAAGTCGGATGCAACAAATTTAAAAACAAAACCAACATTTAGATGGCAAAACTGACTGATTTTTAAAAAATTCTCAAAATTCAGTAATTTACGATAGAAATTCAAAACTAACTTCATTAGAACGGAAATCGCGTGCTCTTTCCGATGGTCTATCTATTTTTGTCGTACAATTATTTGAAACCATTCTATTGAGAAATTAGTGCGAAAAATCAACCAAAACAACACAAAACATTAAATAAAAAAATTTCTAGATTAAAATTTAAAATTTCGGCTTCGAGGTGCATTCAGTCACCATTACGACTATCTGTGCGCCAAATTTCATGGCTGTAAGTGCGATAGATTCGTCTGGACAGACAAACACACGCACACAAACATTGCCTTTTATAAGTATAGACGATGATATTTTTTTATTCCTCTGTGTGTCAAGTGGGACTACAAAGTAGTGACATCTCCTGTAAATTATTCCAAACTAGCAGTACGCGCACGGACTTCACTAAAATGTATTTAAAAAAAAAAAAAAAAACCGCCCACAATGACATGAAAAAGTTTTGAAAACAAAATCAAAACAAAAGATACACATTATTAATTTTCCCGCTTATTTTTTTTCACGATAAACAATAATAAAAAATTGCAACGTGAAAATTATTATACTGCAAGCTATGTATGCGAGATGAATAAATACATTAAGATACTGCCGAAAATAATAATCAGTCATTCAATTCAAGGTTATGACGTCACCTCCCTTTCAACCAATCACATAGCCATCTGCGTTCGAAGAAGTGCCGTGCCGCGCGAGGAGAACTCTCTTCATAAAAATAACTCTCAACCGCCCAGAAAAAATTAATTTAAAAAAAACTTGGAAAGATATTTTAACCGTTGTTGTTTTAAATCCGACACAACCGTTCTACTTATAAGCTGAAAAAAATTGAAAATAATAGTGTTATTAAAAAGTCGGATGCAACAAATTTAAAATCAAAAGTAACATCTTGATGCCAAAACTGGGTATTTTTTAAAAATTTCTAAAAATTCAGTAAATTGCGTTAGAAATTCAAAACTAACTTCATTAGAACGGAAATCGTGTGCTCTTTCCGATGGTGTATCTATTTTTGTCGTACAGTTATTTGAAACCATTCTATTGAGAAATTAGTGCGAAAAATCAACCAAAACAACACAAAACATTAAATAAAAAAATTTCTAGATTAAATTCTAAAATTTCGGCTTCGAGGTACATTCAGTCACCATTACGACTACCTGTGTGCCAAATTTCATGGCTGTAAGTGCGATAGCTTCGTCTGGACATCGCAGACAAACACACGCACACAAACATTGCCTTTTATAAGTATAGATATGTATTTTTTTCATTTTTGCGTTTTTCGGGGCTTTTGTTGACTTTTCCTTACTGATATTTCGATAATCTTGTGCAATTACGATATTTTTTAAAAAGAAACATTTGGTAATCGCATCCTGTAACAACAGATTGCCCTTTTGCGGTATGTCAAATCATATGGAAAGAGCTTTTAGAGGTATTTTACACCTCAGATAAAAAATAGTTCGAATGTGAGCTCAAAATCGCTTAATGCTTATGCTGAAATGACGTATAAATAGGAGAAAACGGCACTACCTTATCCCTATCGGAGATGCAAAACCCACAATAATCATTGTTCATACGGGAAAACTGGCACCTTCCCAATCTCTTTTTCTTTCTCATTTATTTATTTATTTTTCTTTTAAATTGTTTTCTTTAGACTTAATTTCGAACCACTTTGTTTTCATTCTCGAAGGAAGGCTAATTGCTTATTATTTTTGCTCTTTATATTTCTTGTTAAAGATAAATTGTTTTGATAAATTTGTTTCTCGGAGAAGTAAATAAGCATGTTACGGAATTCATTTTGACCAGTATTCCTGCAGTAACTAGATACACATCTGGTTAAACAGGCATGCAGTTCTGCTCATTTAATACTCTTAAAATGGATAAAAATTGAAGTCCGACATTGCATGAAAGAATTTTAGTTTAATAGAAGTTACAAAACACTTTTTTGGAATGTTTTTCGAGAACTTTGAGCTAATATATGAACAGAATGAGTTCTAATCAACATATAACATTGAACTTGAATAACTTCTCAGAGTCTTATTAGGTGTCGCTATGAATGAGTGCAATGAGAGAGGGCATAAAAGGAAATTGTTTAACGACACTTTCACCCTTTTCAGTATGTTTCCCAAACCATCATATTGATCAGAAGATGCCCTTTTGCCCCTTTTTTCATAAATAATTATTTATTAATAATTTATTTTTAATTATTTATTTATAAAAACAGATAGACATTGAAAAATGAATATTTGTTTTTGAAGTCATACTAGTTGTTTTTAAAAGGAAGCATAAAACGTATTGCTCCAATCAGTTTCTAAAAAAGTAGTACTTGAATACTTACTTTCTGTAATTGCATTTCGGTTACTTGCACATTGCGGCCACCGAGATTGAATCACCAAACAACCGAGATAAATCTCCGAGATGGTGATAAAATCTTGCCGCTAAGAGGAAGACGGTTCGGCGATGTGAGAACATTTGTTTTGGGTGCGCAATGAGCCTTTTATTGGTCTCTTGCGCACGCGAGAAAAGGACAAATTGTGCATGCGATACCTGCGACATCTGAAGTGGGTACCGGACAAATGGTTTTAAACTTAAAAAAACACCAGCGGCTCCGCTTTCATCAAAGCGGGAACCTAGTAGCTAGGCTTGTTCATTGAATGTTAGGAATCGACTTTTAAAATTCCAAAATGAGCTCTCGCCTCAAAACGATCCTTCGCCAAAAAGTCAACAGAAGCGTAAAGAAGCATGGCAGTCCTAAACAAATTCGTTCGGGAATGATCAGAACTGTAGAACACTAAACTTGCGAACTTGGCGAAATCCGAAGGTGGCCAAGTCAGCTCAGTATGGATGGCGGTTATTGCGAAAATAACCCGTTTTCGGTTATTCAGGTTTTTTTCGCCTCCGGTTTAACCTGGCGGTTATAACCGCTCAAAATAACCGGTTTTCGGTTTGTTTATAAAAAAAAACTAACGCCGTTTGTTGACAACATTTTTTATTAACTTCGCTTCTACAGGAAATCAATCAATTAACCAATATTTATCTTTTCATAAAGACTCTTTCAGTAATCCGCCAACCTACGGATGCCTCGAGAAAGCTGTTGTCGTTGATTGGTCTAAGATGATGAAATTCAAAACTTCATATCTTGGTAAATTTTAGTCTAATCGAACCTAAAGTCGAGCCTATCTGCCGAACCTGTTTTTTTACCCGGTTATTGGATTTTTAAAAAATAACCGGGACAAAAAAAAACAACCGAAAAAACAGGTTAACCGAAATAAAAAAAACAGGTTTTTGGTTAAAACCGGTAGGTTTTTCCCATCCCTAAAGCTCGGTGGCCGCTTTAACAAACAAGTACCGCATTTCGTTTGTTAAACATTTTTAAAAAGTCATAAAAAAAATTCTGAAAATGATTGAACATTTTTAAATCAATGCAGAAAGTTCATTTAAATGAAATTAATCAAGAATGAAGCTGTTTTTGAATCGAAATGGCGTGGGGTCGAGACTCGATTCCACCGAAGACCATCTAAGTGTGGCTTGGAAGCTTGCGGAGGAAGAGTCTCATGCTCGTTTTAGTCATCTGACCACGAATTAATATGACATGGTCCGTCATAAAATAGCTCTCTTGTAGTTTCAAAACGAGATGTAAATCTAAACTAAGTAAAAATTCTAAGTAATCGTTTTGAACAGGATTATCGTAATGGTATTGGAATGCACACTGGCAGGAAAAACTATAGGAACAAAAATAAAAAAAGATGCTTTATGTTAATTCTATAAACTGAAGTCCCATTAAATTTGTCTGGTTGGTAGCTGCAGATCAAAACTATCATGTAGTCAGTCCAATGGGATTAACGCATAAATATGCAAATTATTGCCCACTTTCTTTCAGCACGCATGGAAAGGAGTGGAGGTGGGTGCATCAAATTCTAATTTCAAGGATTGTATGAGTAATTGGATAAAAACTTCGCGTATTTATTGTGGATGTGGACATGTCGTTGAGCAGGCATTTGTCGGACTGTGTGAAATGGCATGCGATATACATTATGGAAGCAGGACAGACTCTGACACCGGTGTGTGAAGACCCAAAAGCGTCGTGTCAAGAATCTGGAAAAGGTTTAAAGACGCTGGTGATGTGTGCGGGCAATTAGGTGTAGATCGAAACCGTACCACAACAGAATCTCAGGACCATCATTTGCCAAAGATAGCTACAAGAAATAGACTACTAATTGTTGTCAGCCCAGATTGCACGAAAGTTCGCTGCAGCTACAGGAACTGGGTTATTCAAATATATTGTTTCGTATTTTTAAAATATTTAATTCTGTTTAAATTTGTGCTATTTAACTTATAATAATAATAATAATAATACTATTTAATTCAATATTTAAACTTAAGACAGCTCCACCTATAACTTACGAATTATTTTGGTTTTACTTTAAATTTGTACTGTATGGCAACCGGATGTGATCAACAAAAAGATATGTTCTGAGAATTTTGTTTGATCTTGTTTTCCGTTAGTTGAAGAATTATAATGCGAAATCAAAACTGCTTTTGAACTTAACCTTCCAGCGGGCGCTCCTGCGCAAATTTTACAACATATCGTGCATCGTATTACATATATATATCGCGTTGTTTTACAAAAATAAATGCAACTTTTGTTTGTTATCTGTATTTATTAGCTTAATAATAAACAATAAAAATTACACTTAAATTTATAAAAGAACGATATAAATAGGTAATACGATGCACAATGCAAGTATCTCTTGCATACGCGCGTCCGCTGGAAGGTTAATAAATATTTATTTTTGTATATTTTCGAGATTTTATCATTCATCTGGATGTCTTTTTGATTATTTGAATGATTTTAAGTATAAAAGGTGTCAGAGAAATTAATTTTAGTCGCTATTATTTACATATATCATGAGTGCGAGGCTGCTATTTGCAAGGACACCTATGGTTTTTGGCCTCCCTCGCTAATTCCAACTGTAAAATGCCCTCAATTGAAGTGGTGCAAAGATAGTCGTGAATGGAGTACCACGGATTAGAGTCGAGTTCCTTTAATCCTGGAACTGTAACGTTTAGTCAAATTGTCTCCTTTTCCCATTCAAAAATGCGAAGTCTGCGAAGAAACTTTACTGTTCCAGGGTTAACTCGTTTTTGTTTGGAGAGTGATTTAAGATGCGTTACGGTTACAACATGGAGGTAGCGAGACACGAGCAATGAGACAAAAACATTCGTGACAGGCATCGGTACAGATGTGATGGAATCATAAAAAAAAAAGTATGGTCGGTCGTTATTTTGAATGGCAACACTGGCTTACACATTTTTAGCAGTGCAATTATGAATTCTGGAATATACGGAGTTGAGGTTCTTGATCTGATCCTTAGGATTGCAATCGGCAATAACATCCTCCTAAGGGACGATATTGCGAGTTTCAGTGGCGCTGTATAAGCGACTAATTATCTTGAGAACGAAGGAATCCAGCGGAGGGAGTGACCCACATATTCTCCCGATTTAAATTCGACAGAACATATGTGGAATAAAGGAGTCGAGTTGTAACACTGCAGGCCCCGCCTAGCACACTCCAGGAATTTCAAGGCGCTAGTCATCCTAAATACGCTTTGTTACCGCAAGCATTCCTTGGAAAATATAAATATACAATATAAATAATCGTTACAAAGCTTTCATTTCGATCAGGAGACACCAAGAACCTTATTAATTTTTTCTCTGCGTCTCCGAAACGTTTTAATACCAACTTTTCTCTGACCTCGCTTTAAATCACATTTCCTATATTCTTATTTAAATTTATTTTTTCGCAGAAATAGGCAATTCTGCATTTTGAAAATATGTCATTCATGACAAAACAAGGATCTTGTGCAAGTTCCGTGTTCTTGGCTGCGAAATCATTTAAGTTACATTATTGTGTTACAGTGTACTATTACTAACGAAAAAAATCCAAATAAAATGCTTTGGATAACTGTCTAATATTTCGAATGTTTTGTGAGACTATTTGTACTGCTAAGGGGGAAATTCAGACGTATATATAAAATAGATGTTCGATTGAGTTCAACCGTTTTCTGCTCCCCTCCCCTTTGTACTCGTAATATGATTGACAATGCTGTTAGATGACGAGGCTAAATTTTATCTATTCTCCTACATCGTTTGAAGCTTAGAATTATTCGCAACATTACTGCACATATGTCGATGTGTACATTTTTTCTGTCGCAGAGGTGTCATTGAAAAACTACCAAGAAAACATTAACTCTTTTTTTTCTCTCTTTTGTTTTGGTTACTTTTAGCACTATATCGACGATATTATATTTATGATACAGCAACAACTGCCTTTCTAGCAATCACTTTATTATGTCGATCTTTGTATTCATTTTTTTAGATTGAGTTATTAATATATTTATTCAAAATTATTTTTTCATACAACTAATCTTAATTGTTCTATTACGTACGTCATTGTTCCCAAATAATTTGGGCACTTTACGAAGAAACAAAACATTAAGGTAGTTTCTGTGCATGCTAGTTAGGTTTTCATGATATGCCTGATAAAGAGAGCATTATGAGAATGTTCCGCGCATGGGCTACTCTACTTCGGGTGTCAAGGTAATTAAAATAATTAATACTGTGTTACTCATATTGAATGCATATAAAATCCACACATTCTCATATTCGCCTTTAATTTATATTATATGCTCCATAAGAAGATATTAACATTGGTAAAATTCGCCAAATTAAAGAAAAATCGATGCATGTAAGAAAGAGAATGAAGATAGAAAACTCATTGTATCAGTGAATTATTTTCTTGGTGAATTCATCTACAAGTGCTTCCATGTCTCCAAGACAAAATATACAGACATGTCTAGGACACATGTAACAGTGTACTCAAGTGTTTTAGTCAAATTAGAAAACAAAATACCTTTAATGGGAATGCACTGCTTTGGTGCTGCAGGTAATCTAAATATAACTCTGCAGTAGTTTTATAGGCAGAAATATATCAGAATAGGATTATAAATTGGCAACAATAATTACTTCATGTCTGATAATGAAATTCATATTTTTTGAATATATATTTCGCATATCTGTGCAAGAAATTCCATTTTATAGAAAAATGCTCAAAATCTCAAATACTTTAGGAAAATTGCGAAGTTAAATCTTATTTTGTTAATAATGTAAATGTATAAAAATTCATGGTGCAAGGGCACATGTTCAGAACTATGTAACGAGGGATTTCCAGCTCATATATGTAATTTCCAGAGCCTGAATCAAGGATGTCTAATTCAATGAGGAGCAACATAGGTCAAATAAGCAAGGTCTAAGCTTATATGTGCCGCAAAAAGACAAAAGCTTCAATTTGGTAGGTTTATTTCGAAAAGTTCAGTATGAAAATGAACAAGCACAATAATAAAATGACTTTTTTCCTTGACATTTGAATCCCTTTTCTTTATTATAACGATTACTGAGGGAGGATCTGATGAGCGCAATGATTGAAAACTGACCGAAGTTAAATGCCAGTAATTATGGACCTCGCACAAGAAACTTTCTTCCTTTTATAAACTTAAATAATTGCTCCATCCAAAAAGTGTTTGCTAACAAGGAAATTATTCACATGTGAAATACTGAGGGTTTTTGAAACCTGATTAGCAAATGTTAGTAGTTCCCCCACCCCGCTAATTTCACCCAGCTTTGTTTTCAAATCGTGAAATTTTTATATTCGTTAGTAATGTATATTGCATCTTGTTATAAATGATAACATAATCTTATATTTTTAAATATTAATTTAAAGATGCGACATTTTTAGTGATGATTCTAGGTACAGGGTTATGGATGACATTCTGTGTGTGATGCATGCACTTATATTGTTTGGACTGCAAGTGCTAGGTATATTCATTAGCCGCATACGGCCTCGGACTGATGTTTGGTCAAAATCTTTTTAATACTTGAAGTTATACTTGATTTATTTGTCCTTCAGACCGATATTTTTATTACTTCAACTTTTCTATCGTCTTTCTCAATTAATTTGTTTTATGACTCTCATTAACATGGAATTAAAGTAAATTATCACATGCAGTTTGTTTAGTTAATGATTTTAAATATTTTTGTCCCTTTACTTTTGTTCACCATTTTAAATATCTGAAATTTATGCTTTGACTAAAACCTCTGATGATATCATTTATGATTTATTTCGTTAAGTGTCATTGAGGATTTTATTCATTGCTAATCTGAAAGCGACTGTGAAGGTTACCAAAATGGGGCCATTTCTTATCAAAATTCTTTTAAAATAGTAAACAAGTCTAGTTGCGACACGTATATCCTTTGACCTAGTTGACTTTTCTGAAACTCTCAATGCCTCAGACTCATGGGTCAAACCACGATTATTGCGCGCATGATTCGAAACGTTTCCTGGATCAGTAAAAATCTTTTCTCACCTTCTTATCATAATAACTTAAAAAGCGTGAATTTCAGCCGTTGCATCTAACAAGCCTAATCAGAAAGTGAAGTCATCCAAAATCTGTTAAACAAACCACCCTGATTAGTGCCTCTGAACATATCGCTGTCCGACAGAAGGCGACAGAATTTCCTTGACTGCGATGAACTTTCATGAACTCCCCGGAGGCAATATATGCTTCAGCAGCAAGAATAAAAAGGCGAGCTTTTCATTAATCTTAATAAAAGTTCGTGTAACTTATTTTACGAGTATCTGTCGGATAAGTGATTAGATTCGTGGGGAAATGTTGCGCTGATTAGGTTCCTGCAAACGAACTGACTAGAGGAATTAACAAGCTGCCTGCCTTATATGGCGAAAGAGGATATGACGATGCATTATACGATTCTCTGAGGACATTCTATTTTACGTCACTTCTATTTTCTGGAATTATATGGTGGATGGGAAGCAAATATTTCTGACATCATCTCTGGAGGACTTTGTTGTTTGCCTCGGGTAGTTTTGTTTGGTTACTGGGAGAGGTCTTGTGCAAGATCTACGCAGAAATTTGGGTGCACAAAGCACTGTTTGTTTTGCAAGAGTTGGATGTTTTGAATTTGCAAAATTATTCCCGAAAGTAAGTAGATTTTTATATTAGTTGCTAATTTTATTTTGCATTTGTTGACTTTTCTCGGAATTTTTTTTCTTCTAAAAGTATGTTATCAGAAGCATTAATTGATAGCGATTAATGTATTTCATATGCAATCACTGTATTATTTATTTTCTATTTTATATCAATCACTACAGTTTTGAAGAAACATTTCCAATGTAAAAGGTTTCTTACACGATCAAAATACAAGAAATTGAGCAACATTCGAAAATCGCCTGGTTCGAGGTTTCGTAATTAGATTTTTTTTTTTAATTTTATAAAATGCACCCTGGGATTTGTTTGTTATTATAGAGTAGTTACTTAATTTGAATAATTTCCGAGGTAGAAATAGAATTTTACGCCTAAAGCTCACTATGGTTATTAACCTCAATGGTTTATGGTACTGAACTATTTCGTTAAAATTTTGACACACATTCTGTAGGAAATAGCAGTTGTATCTATTAATAATCATTATCACCGTTTGTATACTCGGATAGTTTACTTTGAAAATAACGGAAATGCTTTTATAGCATCAGTTTTGTTTTTGATGAGCGTTAGTAGCAAATTGTGGTTTAAAAATCGTATCTTTTTTTTGTATCGTTGTCAAAATATCAAGCATTCTTTTAAATCTTTAACGTATTCTAAAGTTGCACACACGCATCGAATAACTAAACATTCGAATCTGAAAGCTACGATGAAAGCCTCTTTAGCTATTAACTCAAGAAGCAAAAACTATAGAAGTTGTCCCATGTATCTTTG
This sequence comes from Araneus ventricosus, assembly GCA_013235015.1. Taxonomy (NCBI): domain Eukaryota; kingdom Metazoa; phylum Arthropoda; class Arachnida; order Araneae; family Araneidae; genus Araneus; species Araneus ventricosus. Next base: position 143,928 of record BGPR01002592.1, on the reverse strand, counting down.
TACAATGTTTATCTTTTGTGTCCCATGTTATGCCCCCTTCCAATTTCAACCCAAAGAACATTCTAAAAATAGAATACATCATCTGATTAGACAGAAGGGGGAAAAAAACTCGCAAATCAAGAGTAGGAAGATAGAAAGAATTGCGTAACAACCATTTTGTCCTCTATTGTTCGGAATATTATAAAGCTTGCAACTTTTGCCTTCAAATAGTAATAAGCAGCTTAACATAACAGCTTTTGTCAATTCATTTTGCATAACATATTTTAATTGACTTTATCTCAATCAGGCTAGATGGTTACAAAGTCTATATAAAATATTTTCTGTTAAATATTTGCGAGATATTTGGAATGTTCAAACAACTAAGCGATTTTTGAATTGCTGAACTTCCAAAAATTTTAAGAGTTTGGCCCATGTCGACTTTGACACAAAAATCTCCATTTCTCAAATTTCTGCACAAAATTGTGTTTATCCTATTCGAGGATCTTGCGCCAGAGAAAGTCAAATCAAATACACAAAATTGACAAAAAAATCTCCATATGGAGTAACCGCAAATCTTCGTCAGTATACAGGGAAGCAGTAACCTCGTTAGACTTTCGTTTTGGGATTGGAGAGTCTAAGGTTCCAGACTCATTCCACAAAACTCTACTATATATACGGACCTGCTACACTTTAAATCTGTCGAAGGATCAAATGTCCTCCCGTTGGTGGAGCGTCGTGGAAGTTTTGAGAGGGGAAATGCCGGCTCTGGTGTGGACCTCTTCATCTGATCATCAAAATTACGAGGGGTCTACTCGAGATGGTCCTCTTGTAGTTCAGAAAGAAGTATTAATCTAACTAAATTAAACTTGCCTGTAGAAAACAGCAAGGTTTCGGAATGAAGTGTAAGGGATTATAGAGATTTTATGTTTGTGTAGTTTTTTGAATACTTTCACTAACATTCAAGATATGTAGCTCTTAAAATAAGCTTAACACGTTGACTACCAAACTTATTTGAAGAAATCGAACTATCACGAGTTGTCTTGTTTCACCCAGAGGCCAGCATGTGGCTCACAATGTGTCATCGAGACACCAGTAAGAGACAGCCGCAGAGCCCACCCAATGGGCTAACTGGACTGTAGCCCAGTCCAAGGGCACCCCAAAAACTTTGTTACAGTGACTTTTTTTTAAATTTTGAATCAAAAAAATTATTTAATAATAATTTTAAATATGTTAAGTGCAAAAATAGGATTAGGGCTTGTAACTCGAGAACCATCGATTTTGCAAAGTTATATATCATTTCAAAGAACATTCATACAGAGCCCAACGTATCAATATTCTTTTATATTTATAATATAACCACTAAAATTAATCATGTATACGGTTAGGAGGGATGAAAGCTGGCTTGCAGAACCTTATTTTGAAAAGACGTCGATTTGCAAAATTGTAATGCGGTAATCGGAGAAGAGGTTACTTTTTTTATGCTCCTCGGTTATTTTATTGGGCAGGTATTTTCATTGGATTATAGGCGCTTAAATTCAAAAAATCAATTTTCGAAGGAATGCAGACAGAAAGACGCTGTTTTGACGAAAAGGTTGGAAATGAAACCGGAACTTTTTTGTCACGAAATTGAGATTTTTTGGTAGCTTATCTTCTAATTGGAACAACCAGACGATTTTGCAGTTATCGGAACGTTACGTGACGTAGGATGAGATAGTGACCGGAGCTTGCAAATGTTCACTGTTTCCTCCTCCAACATGAATGTCAGTTTAGTTTGGTAACATGAACGTCACAACGGGACGTTCATGTAACTAAACTAAACTAACTAAACTGAAATTCATTCATTCCACTACGACGCACCTCTACAGTCAGTGGTGTGTCATAGTGGAATGAATGAATGCCAGTTTAGTTAGTTTAGTTACATTAACGTCCCGTTTTGTACCAACACGAGGGCTATTTTGGAACGGGCCTTGTAATGCAATTTTGAATAGCGGACAGATGACGAGGACGACGCCTGATCTGGCACCCGCTCTCCAAATTTCCGCACCACACCAACGGGAAGGTATGTGGTTACTACTTATATGGTTTTGCGTGCGACAGGTCCCCGAAGTCGATACCTTACTACTAGGCCACCCGGCCTTCTCCAGCTGTCAGCAGAAGAACCAGTTAACTTATTAAGTTTTTGATAGTATGTCGTGAGGCGAGTTCTAAAAAATGTTGCTTAACGCTTCGAAAAATTATAGTTTCTCGTCTGACAACTGAGTTAGTGAATGCAGGAAGACACCTAAAATGTGTAAGCTGTTATTCTGGTCAGTGTCTTATCCTGTGTGACGCACATGACAATTGCAGAACCATCTGGTTGCACAAATTGTAAAATATGCCACCATTAAATTCCAGTTTCGTGACCAGAGAAATATTCCGGTTTCAATTCCTTTCTTTCAGCGACACCTATATTGCTTAATCTTCGTTCGCTTCTGAATATTGGAATCGTGAAACTTCTCTACAGAGTCATCTCTCCGTCCCCCGGAAAACTGGCCCCTTAGAGAGTGGGCCACTCTAAACAGGTTTCATGTTTGGAAGTACAAAATTCGTATTTGAATAAGCCCTAATTCGTTATATTTGAGAAGGAGAATTTCAAGAATCGTCTAAAGTAAGAAGTACTTTAAAAATTTCTAATTTATTTCGAAAAAAAAATACAATTTGCGTTTGCTCGGTTCTTTCATCTTTTCCGGAGGTAACTTTTTCAATTGTTTTTCGATATTAGACAAATAATCCCTAATCATTTAGTCGGTAATTGTTGAGGAATTGGCAATAATATCATCTATTTTTCTTAGTCTTTTGAGCTGAAAGAAAGCTGATGGTCGCGGTCCATATCAGCAACTTCTTTGTCAGAGTCCGAATCAACGCCTGAAAGGCATACATGAACTCGTGATTGCCACTTTTTTCTTTACTATGGGAGAGGAATGATTAATTTCGATCTGATTTCCGATGTTGTCTTTGAGTATATGAATTTGTTGGTTCTTTCTTCCCTCCCTTCACTCTTAATAAATGGTCCAAGAGGGGCGAAAAGAATTTATTTCATTGAAGCAGAATGGGCGACCAACCCGCCCGGTTATTTTAGCATTGTCTATGGGCCAAAAATTTCGTTCCAAGCAAAAGTTGTCTTTGAGAGGGGTGATCGTTATGTTAGGGATGGCCGCTTAGAGAAGTCTTATTGTATATTAAATTAAGATGATGAAATAAAATGCTATGTCGGTATCTCATTGAAGCACCAATCTTAGAATGGAGAACATGTCTGTACTTTTTGACGTAAATAAGTAAAATATTGCTTATTTGTGCAAGAGCAACTTGGCTGAACAAATTTACGACAATTAACGAAATAAATTTCAAGAGATTTATTTCATCGATTTTTGAATTTATTTACAATAAAAATGAAAAGTTTGTTTTAATTATCAAAATACTGTAGATTAACTTTTTACAAATTTATCTTTGCAATGAATTTGAGAATACCTAAGGAAATAAAACATTTTAGAGTTTTAGAGTCCAAATAGTTATGATAATATTCTCTTGTGGTTATAAATAATTTAACTTATTATAAGATATCAAGTATAAATTCTGGACATTGACCGTATAATTGGAATAACTACACGATATCTTCTCGGTAATGAAATTATCTGCTTTTGGCTCGGTTATAAACTTTTTATTACAGAATATCTTTGTATAACGAAACCAATAATTTCTAATTTCCGTGTTCCACTTATCTTCTTGGAATTTCTACCGAAGAAATAATGACGCCACGCGAACATCAAAAACATTGAACACGGAAATTGAAACCCTGTTGAGGATGTCAGCTGACAAGAGACTAGTAAGGAAATATCGCCTTTTTTGAAAATGCGTGTTTGTTTATTAACGCATTGTGGATGGATCACGAGTTTACGCTTGTAAGTTATGCGCTAAAAATACTCGCGAAAACACCAGTTATCTGGTGATCCGTCCGTAAGAGATGGCGGTAAACACGAGTAAACTCGTGATCCTTCCACAATACTTCATGTATTCAGAATTTGTCAAGTATTCTTATGCACTGAAGTCAAATTTTAGATATTGCTAGCCTTTTTCTGAAATTGGGTTGAATTTATAATTGGTGAGCAATATGTTAAAATTTTGATGGAGAGATCTTATGATCTTTCATGAATTTAAACACTGATGTTATAAGAGTCTGATTTCAACGAGGTATTGTTTTATAACATTCTCATTGTACGTCATTTGTCAAATTTTTAAAAAGTTGTGTTGAACGCTATACTATCCAAGTTAAAGTTTGTTTGATTGCGTATATATGTTACTTTAATGTGATTAATCGGTTATTGGGAATAATGACCGGTTAAAGTGATAAATCATTTATCACATTGACCGGTTATTATTCATAATAACCGATTAATTACATTAAACGCAACGTATATACTCCAATGATTTATTTTTTTGATAATTATCTTGAAAAATATAGTTAAAATCTGTTATCAAAAAAGTTTAACTCTTAAATGCAACTGTTTGACTTCTGTGGGAAAATATGAGTTGAGGTTGATTTTGCTTAAAAATAGTTTTTTTAATAGTTTTGATAAAGTTTTAAAAATCGATTGATTAATAAACTAAGCTGCAATGATGCATATTGAGTTATTTATGTCTTGTCTTTTTTCCATTTTATTTTGATTACTTAATAAAATAATTATTACTTTTATATTTGAATTTAGAAAAATATCCCAGCAAAAAGTTTTACTTAAATAATTAAAATTTTTTATTAAGCCTGCAGTTAATAATTTCAGTTGTTTTTCTTTAACAATTGAAATTAATCGTTTACACTCATTTATATAGATTTATACAATTACAAATTTAAAAAACCTTTAAGTGTTGGGTTAAGAAATTTTCAAAGAAAAAATGTAGGTATCTGAAACCTCATATTTACGAATCCTGGTTATTTTTCTACAGATGGTATTCCCTGCACATCGCTGCCTGCAACTTGCGTTTTTCGCTGTTCTGTATCTGACAGTGAGGTGCGACGAGACCCCAAAGGAATGCGGGGCTGTCAAAAATGCCAAAGCGGAAACTTACCTCGAGACTGCAGCGGCTTTGATAGATAAACTGAGAGAAAACCTGCCAGAAGGTATGTATATCTCCGAATGTATGATTTTGTGGGTTAGTGTTGGTTTAATTACCTAACCTACAAATTTGCCTGCCTGGTTTAAAACATGCTAGAGCTAAGAAAACAAGGTTTAAGTTAAAGAAAATTTAATTACAACATATTTACAAGACTTTGTACAATTGCAAGATTGGTAAAACACGCTTATAGATTAAGTCAGAATCGCTCCGGTAGCGGCAGTGTTTTATTCTTCTGCTTCGCTGGTTTAGAAATAGACTGAAGGAGTTTGCTGATTTGCATACTTTCCGAGATCAAAAATAACCACAAAGCGGCACTGTCAATTTGATTTGAACCTCGTGGCAAATGTCAGTTTTTAGTTTCACTTTGTAGTACCGCTACAATTTTATTAATTGTGGAACAGGTTAGGTTAGGTTATATTAACGTCCCGTTTTGAAGCAACACGAGGGCTATTTAGGGACAGACCTCGTAATTTTGCACCGCGGTCAGATGACGAGGACGATGCCTGAGCTGGCATCCCCTCTCCAAACTTCCGCGCCACACCAACGGAAGGACGTTTGTCCACTACATATGATTTAGCGTGCAACAAGCCCCGTACACGGCGGATCTTCAGTGGAATCGGGTTTCGAACCTGGGACCCTCCGGCCCCGAGGTCGAGACCTTACCACTAGGCGACCGCTGCCTCTCTAATTGTGAAACAGAGAAAACATTTCATTTGCCTTTTAACCCTCTGCAGTTTCCGCGGGTGGGAAACATCCATTTTTTGCTGCATCCTGCGATTTTCACAGGCTAATGCGTGTACTTAGTGCTTTTATAGCTTTCGATCATATTATACTAATAAAGCTTTGCAAACAAATAACAACTCGCTTGGCTGAATGGTATTTGAACACGTTTGCAAACATTGCATCTAAATAGTGGTTTAAAAAAAATCCACAATCGGAGGATTAATATTTTGTCTCGTTATGCGAAGAATACATGACGAAAGTACTATGATCGTCCAAAATTTGACTTGGAGATTTTGGTGGTTCATCTTTTTGAACCACCTGTAGCCCGCAAAAATCATCCTTGGAATTATGTCTATGTATCTGTCCCTGTTTACCTTAAAAGGTTTCACCTCTCTGACAGCTATGAAGGCAGTTGTGGTGGAACTGGAAAGACACTTCACTATGCTACGGAGTGTGCCCTCACAGTGTCTTGGCATATGAGGAAGCCAGCGCCAAACTTCGAACACGAATGGCTGAAAAGAGTCGCCAATAGCCTCGTCTCCAAGTCAAAAATTCGCAAGATAATAAAATTCCTCAGTGAAAACAGATATCTCTTCCGCCCTCGCAACTTTCCAGCGAGCTCATCACACTCATCCAAACTGCAAACCGGAGATTTTTATATCTGGAGTCAGGAGTGTGTCGTAGTGGAAAGCGTACTCATCCAACAAACTCCAAATGACCAGCCCCCCCCCCCCCCCCAGAAAAAGAAAAGGAAAGTTAACATCTAAAAAAATAATAATAATACGAAATAATAAGTGTAAATACCTGTGCTGTACATAGTGTAAATATCTGTTTTTTTTTTATATCTTTAATAAAATTCCCGTGTCTTGCCCATCAAACCGTTCAGTGACCGGACTGGTCACGGGTACGGGGGTAAGAGACGGCTCTCTTTTTTGTGTATCTGTCCAACTATTACATGCGAATGCGATAGCTAACTGGGTTTGAGAGATAAGTGGATGAAATTTCCTCAAAATTATAGTACCTGCATCAAATTTTTGAACCCAACTTGTGACCATTAAGAGGTTTTTCGCCTAAACACATACAGCAGAACCCCGAGAATCCGAACTAATTGGGCTGACCTTTGTTCGGATTCTGGGGAATTCGAATTATCCGGAAAATTCGGTAAAATACTTTCGATCTACCAAATGCAGTAGAGTATTGATTTTGGATGCTCTGAGAAGGCGCACAGAAAGAGTACGCGGCGATTTGCAAGGTAGAGTGATAAACAAGTTGAGGGTAAAAAGAAGATATGCGAGTTTGTTTTCTTCATGAGTTGTTTCCCCTTTTCCCTAGTATTTAAGCTCTCTGCGTACTTTTAATGCTCTCTTTTTAAACACGTAACCATTCCTACGAAGACGCGCCGCTTCGCGCTTAACTCATCACTCCTGGTCATGGATATTCTTTAAATTATGATTACGTTATATGTTTAATATAACCTGCATTATCACCTTTAAAATGAATAGAAATTGAAATAAAATATTGATTGGATCAAGTAATGCCTTCTTATTCAAGATGCTTGTTTACACTTCAACTAAAGAATGATATTGCATATAATATTTGTCTCTACTATACGACTACGTTAAACACCTAACATGCTATATTGTGGAAGTGTGCGAGAAAGCGGAGGGGAGAACACTCTCGTTGCTTTATTTCTATTAAATGTGTGCCTTTTTTGTCATCCCCATCTTTTGCTTTACCAAACAGAAGGCAAAACCGACTGCAGCTGTCCTCCCAAGCCCATGGATTGCGACGAAGTGATGCAGTGTGGACATAACCGTAGCGGTGTCTTCCAAATCTGGCCACGAAACAGGGTGATGTTTGGAAGCGTCTACGTTTATTGCGATATGGAGACAAGTGGCGGAGGTTGGACAGTTAGTATTACTTATTTTTTTATAAACCATGAAGCACATTATGTGAAAAAAATTATTAGAAGGGCATGTTAAATTGATTTTGAAACTTGGACCCACAATACTAAAAGGCAACCCCCCCCCCTCGTCTGTATAAGAAGTTCCGGTTGAAATCTAGAAGTTGGTACACACTCTTAAAATGGCGCCAAATCTCCAAAGCTAATACAGGAAATACCTGCATATAACTTTGGCGACTTGGCTCCAATGATACGTAGCGGTCAACGTCTTGCTTTTGCGATTTGGCAGCGTTTTAAGAGTGTGTACCAACTTCTAGATTTCAACCGAAGTTCCATGTGTTTATTTATTTCAAACCACTTAGTTATGTAAGAGACGTCAGTAATGAATTACTACCCATGTGACGATTAACAATAATATGTTCAAATTAAGCCAAACCAAGAACTTGCGCATATAGTGTCAACTTTTATTACAAGCTGAAAATTCTGTATAGGTAGTAATTAAGTACCAGCGTTGATAGCATGCGCATAATTAGTTTGGAAAATCTTTTAATTCATACAGGATGACTGAAAAAAAAGATGAAACAAATTTTATCATTTAGTAATACATGCCAAAACCAAGCATTTTTCATGACTGTCTTTCGGGTCAAAATGAAAAACAAAGGGGCTACAGAGCACTTATTCTTTAGAAAACGGCCATTCTTTGGGTTTAAATGGGTGATTCTGGATCTATTTTCAAGTTCAAGAAGAAACCACATATGCAAATTTTATCTGAGGAAAAACAGAAAGAATCATTCACATTTCCATAATGTTGAATGCCTGGCATATCTTCTCGCTTTCAGTTTGCAGCAGCTCTTCGCACTATCGTATTTCCCTGTAGGATGTCTAGCCGGAATCGTTGGAGGATGTTCCAACAGACATTCCTAGCAAAATGGACAACTAGCCCATGTTGAGTAAAGAGGAAGGAAACGTCTGGGCGTCCGTCAGTTTTCCGGACCAACAGATTCGGTTCCATAGTTGGCACTCATAATCGTCCGATCTATCGTTTCTTGATTCTTTTTCTGCGGATTATCGAGAATTTCGCTTATGACATTCTTCTTAAATCGGAAAAGGAACTCTTCGCCAGAATTTAGCGTGATATGCCTGGGCTGTTCTACGAATGCACTAATCCTTCCATGACCGCCGTGAGATTAGTATTCAGATTGGTGACACTCTCTTGAGTCACTGTTGTAATTATTACTAATATAACAGCCCATACCTGTCTCTCAAAGCTCCGGTAACGTTCTGACGTCACCAACAATAAAATTTGCGCCATAGCACTGTGAGACGTTCAACAGCATTATTTCATTGTTAGAGCACCTAAATTTCAGTAATTTTAAATTTAAAAGAGTAAGTATCGTTCTAATTTCAAATTTAATAGCTTTAAAATAGTGAAATAAAATTTTCTGTCGATTGATATAAAATTTATCTCGCTGTGATTAATTGTTCCCGAGAAATTTTAAATTATATTAATCATGTATTTCAAATTAATTTCCGTTTTTTAATAGAAAGTAGTAGATTACGTCAGTGGTATATCATGCGCGTGATACAGTTTGGACAGCGCGATGGATCTGATTATTTATTGCAATCGGATGATATAATTTGATAATATTTTTTGGCAACGTGTGACAAGCAGAGAAGTTCTTTGTTTAGATTAGAATTTTGAAAAAAATTCCTTTGAAATTTTAACTTTTGACTTAAGTTTGACAATCTACAATTTATTTCATGATTATTCAATTATAATAAAATTGTTAAACAACGAAAAATACTTCACACGGAATGTTGTCCACCAAGAGGTTTTTTGAATAAAGAAATATGTAAATAAAGAAAATATTTCCTGTCATAAAACATACGTTTATTTTATTTGTTTTCAATCAATGTTGAACGTTTCTATCGCATATATCTCTATTTAAACACGTCAAATTTGACGGGAAATCTCTCGAATGAAGAGGCAATTTGCATCCGTCATACTTGACGGGTGATTTTCTAGTTGCCTAATAAATAGCATTCTTGAGTTTTCGCCTTTCCACTTTTGTAACGTCAAGCGCCTTTGTTGCATTCCTGGCCGGAAAATTATTACGAAAGATTCTTTATTGATTCCATTTCTGAGTTCGAACCTTTGGAATTTGCTTGAACAACAGCAACAAAATTCGTCTTTTGCAGATGTTTTATTATACTCTGAAATATAGATGAATGTAATTTTTCACAGCTGTATCACCTTGGTATTCTATATTTTTGGTATCATTAATGGAAATCGCAATTTTTTACAGTTTATTTTATTTCTTGATAATATTCTTGGGACATAAATTAAAAAAAGATATTTGATTTTTAATTTTAAGTTGAATGTAATTTTCATAATGCAATAAAGCGTAATCATTCAAAATGATTAAGTTTTAAATGAAATGAAACCGAGAACCGGCCGAAGCTGGATTCAATTTATAATTGGACTGCCCGTATTGGTTCAGTCCAGGCCTAATTATAATGGTATAAAATAGGCATGAAATAGCTGTGGTCATGACTACAGTTATCTGTTATTTAGTTGCTGATAGGGGGGTTGAAACCTAATTATTTCAAATTATTTCAGATTGGGAAAAAAAATCCAAGAAAGTGAAGTTTTTAAAGTAATTTGGAGCAGATTACAACAACTTTTCTGAATTTAATTTGTTTTTATTTTCATTTTTTGTACTTAGGTAAAACAAATTGTTATTAAAAATGGTCTGTTGTGGATCATTCCTATCAAGTTAAAAAAAATTTCATATTCAAGCTGCGCCGCAAAAATAGTTGTTTCTAGGCTCGTTTTCGGCTTATCTTCAAAACAATAGCACCACACTGAATCCATAATTGAATCTGTTTCCATTAAACAGAATCTTCAGTTAAAGATATTTTTATTGACATGTCGGATATTTCTTCTGTTTTTGAGTGCACCGCCTAATTCATAGATGATTCCGTTAATATTGGGACGTTTCTAAAATTGGATAAGGTTTTGTCCGTAGAGATATTGTTAGGAGTATTAGGAGGAAGTCTATGTTAATTATGGTTTTGTTATTTGGTCGGAAGATTTTTTTTGGTTAACTTCTGATAAGGGATGGAATGTGAAACAGAAAATATCATGCAACCACGTGAGATAAAACAAGTCTGTTAAATAGTTTTATATGTAATAAGGTTTCTATAATACAAAGTCAACATTTGTTTTATATTTTTAGGTTATCCAACGAAGAGGAGACTACAGAAGGCCGGCTGATTTCTTCTTGAAGACATGGCACAGCTACAAAAATGGCTTTGGCGATCTTCGACGAGATTTCTGGTTAGGTGAGTACTAGTGGTGTTTTAGAAAGAAATTACTAAAAGATTCGGTACAGAGCCAGGCGTAGACTTTTCCATTTTATGAATGATGTCTATATTTAGTTGAGAGTTCTGTCTGAGAAAAGTTTTATCCCTGTCCTGCATTTTCTTTGCACATATTTTGTCTTGTACTTGAGCATTAATTCATTTAAAAAGAGTAAGATATCGAAAAATATATAAGTTAAGCAAAGACGAAGGGCGGGTTTTTTTTTTCAAATAAAATTTCCTTGCTAAAGATTGTTTTTTTATTTTGGAACTTAAGATATTTCGAAATTTATTTCTTAAAAAATAAAGTATTAAAAGCCATTATAGTTATTATTTAAGCAAGATCAATGAAAAAGACTATAGGTTTCATTGGAATTTTTAACCGATAATTTTTTCTTCATTTCACAGGCAATGACAATATCTATGCCTTAACAAACCAGAAAAAATACTATCTCAGGATTGATCTGACTGATTATAGTAACAATTCCCGATACGCCTTTTATGACCAATTCTGGCTTGATGGAGAACATCATCATTACAAGTTGCATGCATACGACTATAGTGGAGATGCTGGTGAGTACATTCAAATTATTTCACTGCCTGGAAAAGGCTTTCGGTTTCAACAAAAAATATTATGATGCTTTTTGGTGCTCTTCACAATTGAAGTTCGAAGAATGAAAAACACAAATATTTGAGATATTGCATTAGTCAAGTAATAACTAACTAATCTGCTTATAACGCCAATCTTGACTATAATTCGTTTCATGATTATAGTATGAATGCACAAGAAACCTTACTGGGCTTACTAAGTAGACACTTAAATGTCGAAGCTTGACTGTGGCAGAGAACCAGATGCAAACTCGCTCTAATTTTAGGGGGAAAGTCCAACTTAACATTCTCTACTTCGGTCACAAATAAAGAGGTTAAATGTGTTGGTGTCTGTCGTTTGCCTCTGCTCTGTGAGACTTCCTTCTCTTATATATTTGGAGATATTTCTCATTGCACCAGGAAGGAGGGGTAGGGGATGCATATGCTTTGTGAAAGTGCACAGACACCTCTAACCGAAAATTGATCTATCCCTAGCTCGCACGGATCATTTGTACAGGTGTTGTCTATCAGAAGGTGCATGTTAACCATTCAGCGGGCGTGCGTGAACAAGAGATATCTGCATTGTGCATCTTATTACATATTTATATCGTTCTTTTATAAATTAAAATGCAATTTTTATTTATAAAATCTTTGTTTACTATTAAGCTAAAATATACAGATAACATAAATAAGAGTTGAATTTATTTTTGTAAAATAATATGATATATATATGTAAACGATATGTCGTAAAATTTGTGTAGGCGCGCCCGCTGGAAGGTTAAATTAATCCATTTTCTCTGACCCTACGTGGAATCATCCCATATTGTGATTTGAACCTTGATCAGCATAAAAATCTTGCTATTTCAATTTAATATTAGGTCTATTAATTTTTCCTTGTTTATTTAATCGCTTCCGTTGAATCAACTCGGAGTACGAAACAGATGATAGTCAAAATCTGATTATTTCATTAAATTAACTCTCATATGCACATCCACAGGATCAAGCTTATGCTTAATTTTCTAGTATCTCATAGTTTCATAAACGAGTAATTTAAAGTGTCGCCAAAAGAAGACCAAGGGATTGAGATCCGAGCAGCGTGGAGGCCAAGCAACAAATCCATCACGTCCAATCCACTTCCCGGGATATGCAGAGTGGAGGTGGTTACACACCGCGATGCAAAAATGTGCTGGCGCACTCTGCATAAGTATTTTCGCGATTTTCACCGACTAAATGTGGTTTACGATATCGTTTTCCCATGACAATTTTTGTTCCTCTTCATGCCTACTATCATCCCTCTGAGTTTTTCGTCACTTCAGGAGTATATATTATTTACTAATAGCACCTAGTTAAACGTGGAAAGATATAGTGTTATCTGTTGCTTACCCTTCATAATATATAGAGAGATTATAGATGTGGGAATTGTGTTTTTCCCTGCGTAACTTTCTCTTAAAATTTAATCACTTAATTTCCAGTTTTAATCCCTTCTATAATATTTTTTCCACACTGTCGAACAAGCTCATTTGAATAAACGCTAAGTCATCAGAAAGATATCGGCAGATAAGATCACGCGCTATTACCTCACAAACCACGTGACAGGCGTGGGAGTCTTTCGTTAAAACGGAGTGCAATGTTTTAATAGAGGGGAGAACGCTTCGAACCTTTAACGATGTAGGCGTCTGGCAATGATTTAGTATCTTTTGTATTTGAGTAAGGAGTATGGTAAGTTAATATTTCTCTAAATATAACATAGCGCTAATTAAGTAACTAACCGGGCCTAAACCTCTCTTATGTCTAACCAGATGTAAGTATTCTTATGTAAATGCCAATCTCTCATATTATGTTTTCTTAAATAATTTAGTTTTAACCACTGTTTCTCCTCCTTTATCTTTGGTGCATTTTCCCCTAGAGTGCTCCCTAGATGAAGTATTTTTTACTTGTAGGCGGGTTTTTGATTTAACCACCCACCCTTCCTATATAGATATATTGCGGGGATTGTTTTACCTTCCACATTCTCGTATATTTCCACAATATTCACGTTTTGCGCTTCGTAGTATGATGAAGAAAACTGGGTATGCAGTTTGGATGCTTTCCTTTCGATTCATTGAGTTCAAAATATGATACGTTTACAATTATGATGTGAACACTACATATCGAATTTCATTTATCTAAGTCGTTGCGTTTTCAGTCATGGCGCTCACATACATGCGAATATACAGGTTGACAAACAATCGACCATTTGAGGGATTTAGTTCAAAATTTGTAATGGGTCTACAGTTGTGATGATGAAACTATACACCAAATTTCGTCTATCTTAGTTTTTGTGTTTTTGAGTTATCGTGTTCACATGACTACGGACGTTCCCGTTTGCAGATTTCGTCCAAGGTTTCATAGAAATCGGCTATTTTCGTGTCAAGACCGCATACCAAATTTCATCGGTCTGCCCCTCTCGGTTTTTGCGTTTTTCCCTCAGACAGATGGATATAATTCCAAAAAGGCTTTTTTTGGACTTGAGGGAGGGGGTTCCTTTGTATACTTCGTATACTAGAGAGTAAAAATTGATATCAAGCTCTCAATTTTTTCAAGTGTAAAATGTGGATAATCTGAATGTTTTCCAACTAATTTTGTCGATATTGTCGGTGGAAACTGTACTGGTATTAAGATGGACGACGTTGTCATGCAGAAATGACTAAAAAGACTCGTATATAGTCGTATTTTAGTAATATATCGAGAGATATTTATGAGTTGGTTTCAAAATATTCAATAAAGAAAAGTAGAGAGCTATGACAACAACTTGGCCTTTTTAAAATAACTAAATTACATTAACATTAGACATTGGCATAACACAATGCACTTAAAAGAGGGTAATAGATAATTTTTTAATAATTAACAAAGTTTGTTTTGAGGTTTTAGGTACGTATACCACTGTCTCGTTTCTCACCTCAGATTAACTCGCCACATTTCACATCACACGATGACGCTTCCCTTGGTGTAGATCATGCTCATCTATCACAGAGCTGTTTTCTTACAGAATATGACTTGCAACTTGCACAAAATTTCAACTTACCACTTAGGGGCTTGTTAATGAGGTTAACTGTATTCGTTGAATTCGATGCGAGGTTAATACTGAACTTCTTTTACAAATTCTCTATAGGTGATGCTCTCTCGAGAACTCATGATGGCCAGAAGTTCTCCACCATCGACCGGGACAACGACAACAGCACCTACCACTGTGCGCAGAAGCACAAGGGTGGCTGGTGGTTCGGCGACTGCCACACGTCCAACCTCAATGGGATGTATAACAGTGAAAAGGTGAAGAGTGCCGATGGTATCATTTGGTCCACGTGGCGAGGACCTTCCGAATCGCTCAAGATGACTGAAATGAAGATCAGGCCCATGGACTTCAAGGCGGGTCTCCTGGACATGGACATAGATGCTGTCTAAATGCTGACACCAAATTGCTTTTCTATATGTATTTGAGTGTATAGCCTAGCTTTGATATTACAATTGTCTATTTAATAAACATTTTTTATATGTTAGAATCTGTTACATGTAATATGACTTGTTGTGTATCTTTGTGATAAGATTTTGAGAAATTCGAAACGGAAAGTTTATGGGGATTTACACATTCTTTAGATAACCATTAGAGCTCGGTGTCAAATCTGCAGCAAAAAAAAAAGGATTTTTTAAAATTGAATTGGGATTAATAGCAAACGAGTGGCGATAATTTTTAAACGAATTTTTTAAATTTTATTTTAATTATTTTATTCCCTTGGAACTATTGCTTGTATGAGGATTCCCCGTGTTCTTGAAAAAATCGGAGAGAAAAAATTTGGCAGTGACAAGATTATTAGCATGTGGAATTGAATGACATGATGTTAGTGTGGCAAGAAGTTGGTGGAATTTTAGTAAAGATGTCCCTTCTTTTTTCTTTTATTTCCTTCCTTGAGTGATTTTTTAGGTCTAGGTTCCGTTTAAGGTCCTACCACTCCATTAAAAGACAATATCGACAAACTTTGATTTATATTCGATGAATTGTTTTTAAAATTAGGAATGAGAATTCCAAACCGTTTAAAAATTATTTAAATTTACATAGAAAAAAATGCATTCAATTGTAGAAGCAGAAAGCAACTTATCTTTTGCACAAGAAATAAGCATCAAGAGAGGTATAATTAATCTGAAGTTTTGGAAAAATAAAAAATGTTATTTTTAATGTAAGGATTAAAAAACGATTTATGAACCATTTATTAAAGTCGACAAGCTTCTCGGATTAAGCAACAAAGAACAATGATCTAAAATAGCCAAAACCATACTTAAAACAAAATACGATTTTAAAAATTATTTTTTCTATGCTTTATTTAAGAAATGAAAACAAAAAAAAGCATTTTTTAATAAATATTTAAAAAAGCGGACTTTCAGAGGTTAAATTCTTAACCCTTAAATTCAATTTTTTCCCCTCTGATCGCCCTTTCCGGGGCACATGGCTTTCCTACCCCCATCCCATGTTACACCACTGAACTAAACCGAGAGTTGCCTACACTATGGTGTGAGGCTCTTTAGGCTCGAGGCCCAACTGGAAACAACGGTTCAATCGGCTAAAGGCCGGCCCTACATGCACTCACTTTTAATGTATTTAACAATATCTATTCGATTGTCCACTGTAATTCGTACCAACACCTCAAATTCATAATCCCTTTGAATGCTTGCATGGGCCGCGTGGTAAGTTGTCGGCTCTGGGGCTAGAGGGTTCCAGGTTTCATCCCCGATTCCACCGACGATCCGCTGAGTATTGGGCCTGTTGCATGTTAAATCGTAAGTAAGGGGGTCATACGTCCTCCCTCTGGTGTGGTGTTCAGGGTGTAAGGTCCTAACAGGACGGAGGGGAAAGAAACTACCCAGCACGAAGGAGGAACGCTGGACACTCAGCCTCGGGCAGGGAGAGCACAAGCCGAGTTCTAGAACCAAGATCGTAAGGACCCGGACACAAACGAACTCGCATCCCGCACCATCAAGCCCCATGCAGAACTATTAAAACTTTAAGGTATACGAGCATCACCCGAAAGCATGGGTGGTGTGGTATTTAATTACATTTTATATATTAACAATTGCTCGTCTGGTCGATGGAAAGCGAAAGAATAAAAATGATATCTATAAAAATGTAAAAACAGAAATTGTTACATACATAAAAACTTAAAATGTCCATCCATTGAACCAGGTAGAAAATAAACCATTGACTAGCAAACTACTACCATTTCGGGTGGCCAAAACACAATCTCATTAAAGCAGTACACCATAAAACGACAATTTATAAAATCATTTAAACAGAAAATCCACACAAACCGGAAAAATACAAACATACCAACTCGCGTACAACAACACAACATTAAGACAGCATTAAAACTATTATAAAACCAAGAGAGGAATAAACATTTTAAATTTCCAAAGGAAAGAAAATAACCTTCCTTTTTCTAAAAATAACTCCCAAGCATCTGAACCTGGCTGAAATTTTTGATGAAAAACAACCACTATACCTGTTTTCAAATATACAGAACCTGATTACCAGAATCGGAGGCAGACAGTGTACCCTAGCGGTGGGGGGAACCAGCAGCAGTGCAACGTACAATGCCAGGAAGCCAGAACACACACGCTAGCAGCAGAACAAGGCATTGGCATCATTACATTCAATAGTGGGTTTCAATTAACATTGTAAGTCCGAGTGACCAAATTATCCCTCTATCATATTAAAATACAGTTTAAAAGCATACTTTAAAGCCAGCAGAATAAAGTAAACTTCATAATATTTACTGAGAGAACAAAGAAGTTAAAAAATTACAAATCTAAAAAGACAGTCAAAATCAACAATTAAAAATATCTCGGCTCTGGTGTGGTGCGGAAGTTTGGAGAGGGGTGCCAGTTTAGGTATCGTCCTAGTCATCTGACCGATCTTCAAAATTACGAGATTCGTCCCAAAATAGCCCTCGTGTGGCTTCAAAACGGGAGGTTAATATAATTAAAGTAAACTGAATGCTTGCATGTCTTGGATACATTCTAGTTTATTTTACTCGGCCAGAACGATGCCTATTTTCATTACTTGCTCTTTAACGGCTAACGTTCTGTAATGTTAAGATCGTAATTATTTCTATTGTAAGGAATCTACTATTTTTGAGAGGTAGAATTAAGCTTGAAACTGATTGTACTAGGCGCCGTAGAATCAGTCATCTCGGCGTCACATTAATCATCTTATATGGGTGGAGTACGACTTCCTCAGTCATGGCTGAAGAGAAAATGTACAGAAATGCTATCGAGTGACCAGATCAAGCTCGAACAAAAGTGGGACCTGGAGCAAAGTTGATTTCTGTGGCCTAGAAAGAATATCATACAACAAAATAATTTGTCTTTTGCATTTATTTAATTGCACAATTTGGTATAATAAGGACTAAAGGAATACATGAGAATGATAAATCATTGAATCATTTTTACAAAGTTAATATTTCAATCACATGAAAAACTGTTAATAAATCAAATAAAAATAATTTCTTCATAAATAATATTTGATATGCGACTTCCTAGAATAAGTTTTCAACGTGTGATTTTTGTTTTGTTTTCTTACATGTTTTATTAGAAATTCGTTGACAATATCATCATAATTTAGTTTTTTTTGGTTAATTTGGATTCCCTAGGTAAAATGGCTAAACAAGTGAATCTTTCTTCACTAATGCTAGATCTTAAGTAATTTTTTTTTATTTTTTAATCTTGAGAAAGATCATTCTACAGATGCGACGCTATTATTAATATAATTTTAGAACAGAAACAAAATTTGGATACAATTCAAATAAATGATTTTAAAATAAATTTTGTATATTTGCAATATTGTGCCCTGGGAGGCAAAACTCGGCATTGATTTATTTAACGAAATTTTGATTTCGTTAAATAAATAAATGCAACCAATTTTCGTTTTGAAAAATCAGTAAGCGACGTAGTTGGTTAAGAAACGAGGGGGCCTTGTGCACTCTCACCGTTCGCAACCCCCTTGGCCCGACCATGCGAGTGACTATCTATAAAGGAGTATAACTGATCTCTGATCTTCTACCAGGTATTTCCAGAAACCTAACTATCATAGAGGGTTCAGTGGGGAAATATTCTACATTGATAAGATACTGAGTATCAAGATAAGCATTCCCACTTTCGACAAGCGACCAGGTGGTCCATCCTCCGCCGTGGACATAATAGCGGGCGTCTTAGTGTTCGAGGTATGGGCTTAGATAAGAAATAGTCAGGGGATATAATAAGGATAAAGGAGAATCCAAATCCGATTAACAATCAAACTCGAGACCATATATTTCAGTTTTCTCATCCTTTCGTATAAAATGACGCCATAAGATCAAACTATCACTTAAGAATAAATATTCCTGGAATGCATGTAAAAGAAGTGTTGCTTGATCTTGCCTGTTCCTTTATCTTGTTAATGGTGTGACTGCTATTCCAATCAAAGAAGCTTTCCCAGGTGAAGGAGATAAAAGGCCTATCAGTCTAAGAGCTGCGACAAAATTCGCTCATAAGCTCAGGACTCACATCTTGGCAAGTCTTTAGTTGTCCTCAGACGCCCATAGTTGGAACTATAAGAGAAAATGAAGAATTTCGTGAGTGAAAATCATTTATTTTCGATGTCTTTTAATAGATTTTTGTTGATAACTCTAAAACATGAAGTTATTTAATGTCTGTGCTTAATAAATCGTGGCTTAACAAGCAACACCACCTATTTCAATTTTTTGAAATTTTAAAGAGGAAGAAAAAACTGATTTTTTCGCAACCAGTAACGAATATTTCTGAATTATTTTTAACATCTGATAAGAATATGCGGTACAGTGTTTATATAAGAGGTGAAAAAAATTCAGAAATATTCGTTATTGGTTCCGAAAAATTGAGTGTTTTCTTCCGTTTTGAAATTTCAAAAAATCGAGATAGGTGGTGTTGTTTGTTAAGCGACAAAATTTGCACTGTTCCTCGAAAAATGTAGCATTAATAGTTGCCTTTTAATCAAATAATTTCGATAAATATATATGTATATTGATTTATTAATATTTTAGCTGAATTTAAGCTTAGAAATACTCTTAGACTTGAATTATTTTATGCTTATTTTTAAGTATTCAGTCTAATTTGAAAATTCGAAATAGAAATTCTTAAGTAATCGGAATTCGAAAGAAGACTGTCTTTCGTTTTGCGAACTTTAAAAAAAATTATTTGAGACCCATCTTTCCATATCAATTTTAAGCGAATCTGTATTTTATCTACATAGATATATTTACCTATTTTGGTGAATGGTATCTTTGTGTTAACAAATACATCTCTGATTATTTTGGATTCAATTATTAATAATTTTGAATAGTATTTTATCATCATGTATTAAATCATGCATTTCACCAATGGCTGAGATATTTTTGTAGTTTTTTTCGGTATTTAAAAGACGTTTGATGAATTTGGATTTTTGATTAGTTAATATATAAATTTGTTTGCGTTCTACAAGTTAGTAAATAATTTAAATATTAAAATTATCATGTATATGTTCTTCTTATTATTATGTATATATTATCATGCATGTAATCCTTGTTAGCAAAATATACTTTCTTGTTATCAGAATTTTAAATATTAACACGTTCACGCTGGCGCGTACCACCGGTGGCTCGCACTTAGATGTCCCATCAGGCGGTGCGTACCACCAACAATTTAGTTCTATTAGTAACTAGAAAAAATTTCCATATAGTTGAAAATTAAAATAACGGAAATTCAACGTATATTAATTGAAAAAGTAGGATTTCTTTTATTTCAATTCAATATTATAAACATAACTTATATAATAAATTCGATAATACAAACATAACAATTCAACATTATAAACAAAATTATTTATTTATTTCTATGCAATTTTTAAAAGCATTTCAAACAAATTTCTGGCAAAAACATGACAGCAATAGTGGTAAAAAAAATAAAGGGCAGAAATGGTTATCTTTGCGGTAAAATTTCATTTTTCACTTTAGTTCGGCACCGTCCAATAAGACAAAACGCTCTTAGAGTTGCCGCCCATGGGAGAGAAACATGAATTGCAGCGCCAGCGTGATAATAAATAATAAAAAGATGATGCATAGTAAAAATAATAAAAGTTCCATACTGAGCACTTGATTATGATGCCAAGAAGTGATAGGATAAATGCTTTTCTTTATTCTTTCAGTTATGAACGTATATGTATTCTTTTTTAAACCTTGGATGCAAATTTGAGGTAATAAATGTGCATTTATGAACCATCTCCTTTCAAATAACCAATAAGTTTTGTTTACGTGGAAATTCATATAAAACGCTACCAGAGTTTGTCTTCAAAATGTTGGAAAGAAATGCATTTTGTCCATGAAAAAAAGGATGCTCTCGTCCTTTCTTAATCTTGCTCTTCAGTAAAACCCCATTATATAAATCTTCCCTTTCTGCTAAGCTTCCTGAAAGCTGTTGATAAATATATATGTATCGTAAGTATTTGCTTAAAAGTAATTTTTATAGATATATATTTGCCATTTTTGGTACTTTTTTATGTAAAAATACTTAAGATCCAATTAAAACCCATTTTGCTATATAAAGAGTGAAGTCGTCATTTGGAGTAAATCCCGCAGAAGTTTATAATTTTTGAAAGGCCAGGGACAAACTTGAAACTCTTTCCTGATTTTTGAATTGGAAATATACAATTTTCTTTTTTCTCAGATGTTAAATAATGTCTCGAAGTTTAAGTCTGATTATGACCAAAAACGTTCCAAAATACCGGATCGATCAAAATTTCGTTTCGTCTTTAAATTATTTGGGTAGCTCCAATTAATGACGATATCAATCTGAAATTACCTTAACAAATGTACCAAATAACTTCTAGAAGAATCATTCGTGCAGCAATTGATACTTTGTTTTAAATGAATAGATTGAAATAAGATGCGTTTGTAAAAATCGTTGACAGAAATCAAAATGTTATTGACCTATTGTCTTTCAGATTTTTATTATAGAACTTCAAATACCATTTCAGCAATTTTTTAGAAGAAATCTGAAAGTTACCAGCAAAAGATATGAAAGAAAGACCAATTAGGAATTATGATCTTTATAAAAGCATTAGCACTACATTATGAATATAGCCTATGTTAAGAGGATGCCAATTATATCCACATAAACATTAAGTCTGGCCTATTTAAACGGATATGACATTTCTGTATTTTAAAAATGATCCATATTTTTTCATGGGGCTCTTTCTATAGCTAAAGTACACCGAAACACACATTATGTTATTCGCCTCTCGTAGTAATCTATGCGCTGTCAACTGCAGCTTTCTTTTATAAAAACAAAGCTATTTTGCATCATCACCTTAATGATGCATTACTGAGCTTACATATCATGATCAAAATATAAGCTTCTATATGTGCTGTGTTTGAATGTTTATATCTTTCATTTTTTTACATCAGAACTAAAAAAAACTTATCATCACAGATTTTTGGAATCGTCTTCTCTGTGCTTTTAACCTTAGCCCAAGCAAGAATATTTGGTTTCGGATGGTTGGGCTCTGGTGGTTCCGGATACGATCATTCAAGCTCCGGACTTTCAGGTAATTCACCAAGAAGTTACAAACAAAATTAGTAACGAAGACGGAACATATAATCAACGGCCTTATCAGCAAGGCCATATTTTGGAAACGCTTTAGAATTATTCATCTGGCCATGGCTTTTCAAAGTCACTGTATACATTTTAAACAGTATTTTCACTAACAGATAATCAGTTGACATACTCATATTAGTTTTGACAAAAATTTGGAAACTTCATATTGTATGTTAAGGCATGAGTCAATTGCTGAATTCTTTTACATCATGATTGTATTAAAAAGATATCTGTTTGGCAGAATCCACTTATGAATGTATTTAAAACTTTATTTTGTTCTGAATTGTTTACTACCAATTCTGAACAAGTGTTTTTCAAGGCTATATTCTAAAGATAATTTAGTAAGATATGCTTTTAAAATTGTCTGCTGAATAATATATGTATCCTTGACAACTTGTGTGCATGATATTTCTGCTAAATTTGAGTTACACAAATATAAAGATCAAATACATTTATTCAGTAATCAAATTCATCATAATAAAATTATATCAAATGAAGAGAAACTGCCCCGTTTTATTATGAGTTCTTTTAGTCAATTGCATTGCAAATTCGGTTGGGCTAAAATTTCTGATTTGTGTTTTCCACTTTCTAGACAATCAGCTGGATTTTTTATGGGAGTGAGAGTACATAAAAAAATTAAATTCAAAACAATAATTTTGATTTATTGTTCATTGGAAAATTTTCATTTTTAAATAATCGAAATCTTAAATATTTTCATTTTTTCAGGAATTGGCAGTGCCGTGTTTGAGAATTAAATTATGAACTGTACATCTTAAGCAAAAGACGCTTCTTTTTTGTGTGTTGTTGATTTACAAATTTCGAGCCTACTTTTATGTTATTTTATTAATCAGCAGGCAAAGCCGACTGCAGTTGTCCTCCCAAACCCATGGATTGCGACGAAGTAATGCAATGCGGCCACAACCGTAGCGGCATCTATGAGATCTGGCCGCGCAACAGAGAGATGGTTGGAAGTGTCGACGTCTTCTGTGACTTGGAAACAAGCGGAGGAGGTTGGACAGTGAGTATTCGTCGTCAGTGAATCAGCAGTCTGTTGTTATGAGCATGGATGCAAAAGAAAGGTTACAAGAGTAATAAAAAAGTATTTATTAACAATAGACAGGAAATACAAAAGGGAATTAAGAGGTATACTCATCGGTCACTTTTCCACATAATCGCCAAATCTATTTAGGCTAATCTGTACGCAAGACCAAGTTGTTTAACATGGCTTGGCAGAAATCAAGTCCCTGCCCATTGAGGCAGCTCTTGGCAGCTGTTTTTACGTCACTGTTTGAAAATAACCTGTTCCAGATAAGTATTTGGAACCCAGGTTGCGTGCTAAATCTGGCTCCAGACGTCCCACGTGAACTTTTGCAGCAATTCTTGAGTTTTGAGAGTAGTATGGGTATTGTCATGCAGGAGGATGACACCATAACTCAACATGCC
Source organism: Araneus ventricosus (assembly GCA_013235015.1). Classification (NCBI taxonomy): domain Eukaryota; kingdom Metazoa; phylum Arthropoda; class Arachnida; order Araneae; family Araneidae; genus Araneus; species Araneus ventricosus. Next base: position 120,110 of record BGPR01002592.1, on the reverse strand, counting down.
AGGACGTTTGCGTCGGATGGCTTCACGATGGCCCAGTGACTATTTCTTTTTTCCGAAATTGAAGGAACATTTATTGGAAAAAGGTTCTCTTCAAACAGTGATGTGAAAACAGCTGCCGAGAATTGGCTCAATGGATAGAGACGTAATTTCAACCAAGCCGGGTTAAACAAGTTAGTCCAGTGTTCAGATAAATGCCTAAACAGATTTAGTGATTATGTGCAAAAGTGATCGCTAGTATGCTTTTTAATTCCCTTTTGTATTTTCAGTCTAATGTTAAGAAATAATTTTTTATTACCCTCATAAACTTTTTTTGGATCCATCCTCGTGCCATTTGTATCCTTCTTCCCAAGCATAGTGTGTCGGACATAATACGTTTTGAGCAAACCCCTTGAGGAAACGCATGACGTCACAAAATGACGGTGGCCTCTTAAAACCTATCTCGGGTTCCAAGTATCATCTGAAAAAAAACCCACCCAAGAACGAAATGGCGAATGGTATGAGGTATTTCCACATTATCATACCTACTAAGTGTAAACGGAGATAACATTCTAATTTTTTATCGGTTTTAACTTTTGAATGCTTGGTTCTATTTTGTGTATTTTACTTCAGCGTATGAAGTAATGACTTGTGGTTTTACATTTTTGCAATTTTATCTTACCTGATACATTTTTCCACTTGTGAAGAAATTACATATATTTTTAACGTGTTTTATGTCACCATCGTAACCTATAAAAGTTTTGAATTTCCGTTATCTTATGTTTGAAACAGTATGGCCAAATACGGCTCTTGCACCATTAAAACCCAACATAACCTACCATTCCAAGCATAAACACTCTGGCAACTAGTTATCTTCCAACTTTTCCTTATAGATATTGCATATGAAATTGTGATACAATACTTTTCAACTAATGAAGTCATTTCACATGACAAAAGTAACCGGGTATTCCATCTAATAACTAATTTCGAGTTATCTTACGCTGTGTCGTCACATCCTTCTTCCTCTAGAACAGGACTTCCCAATCTAGATTCCCTCGCGTACCCCTTGATTATTCTTTATATTTTCGTGTACCACCCTTCTGTCATATCCTTCCCACCACCAACCATCCGTCTATGCAAGGAAGTTTTTATGAATTATGTTAGGGGCTCAGGTTAACTTAAGAGTAAAATGACTCAAATTAATAATATTTGCTGGACTTATTTTTTATTTTACATTTTACTGCATTATTACAGTGGTATTAATTAGACACCAACACAAATGAAATCATTATTCTAATAATTTCGCATTAACTTATAAGGATGGCTAAAACTTACGCTCTGTAATAATAAACTTTTCAAGTGGTACAGTTATTAAATTAACTTTGGAAAACGAAATTCTCTAACATTTTAATTCCTTATATTTTCTTGTTTCCGCCATTACCAACTTTGAGTTCGTCCAACCCCAATTAGTCCATCGCGTACCCCTAGGGATACGCGTATCACAGGTTGGGAACCTCTGCTCTTGAAAGATGCACAATGGATTCTGAAATTCAATTGACGTGGGAAGCTTGATGTGCACCTCATGAACATGAATTGACTCAATATAAAATGAATCTCGACAACTGCAGTCTTGTATAGCTTTAAAATAAATACATGGATATAATATCAAATAAATATGCGGATATAATATCGGAAGCAAAATATTTTTTAATTTGAAAAACGAGAGAAATATAAAAGTTATCTAAGGGCAAGCTGTGGAGTTCTAGATATGGTACTCTTAATTCTAAGCGTTGGTATTCAATTTAACTAGTAAGAGAAGAGACTGTTTGGTGTGGAAACATCAAGGAAAACAAAATGGAAGTGTCTGCTAACCACGAAAATAAGATATAAGTGGAAATAGATAGATAAGAGTAACAAAGTAAGAGCATTCTAGAGCAAAAGTCTTGGGAAATCATATTTCTTGGCTGAATTTCGGAGATTTTTCAGAATAGTGATGCAAATAGACGGGAGAAAAATCTACAAAAATTCGACTTTTTCCTTTTAAAGGTAATCATATTTAACATCGAATTAGTCACTAAATGTTGAAAAAATGACCTCAAATCATGAAGTATGTGTTTAGAATACAAGATTGAGGAAAATAGAATGCCAGAATTTGTAAATTTCGTTCATTTGGAGCAAAAAAATTGCTAAAGTCATCAGATATGGACTTAGTCTTGCCTGAAAACATTAATTTTGCTGTTGCAGAAAAATTGCTATTTTACCACTTATGTAGAAACAGATCTGCAAAAACTCGACTTCATAATTTTAAAGGTATTCATCTCCAGCATCGAATTAATCATTAATTGCTGAAAACATTCCTAAAAAGAGTTTAAAATCGTGAAAAATAAATTTAGAATACAAGATCGAAACAAAACAAACAAAAAATAATAATAAAAAAACCACCAGAATTTGTAAATTTCATTCATTAGGAGAAAAACCGCTGATGCTATTAAATATGGTCGTAGTCTTATCTGGAAGGATATATTTCAAACTATTGCTGTTTTATCATTTCCGTTAGAATAAACTTGTAAAATTCGCTACGTATTTATATGAACAACTGCTTTCCGATATAAATTTGAATGAATGTAAATTTAGATGTCAGATTAGTAATGCCAAAACTTGGAAACTTCCTAAATTAAAAATGACATTTACATGCCGGATATATAGAAAGCGTTTTAGGAAATGCAAGGTCACTGATGACGATGATTAAAATCTCTGAGTTAATTTTTTTGTGATTTTTTTTAGTATGATAAATATAAATAATATGATTTAAACGTAAGTAACAACGTGGTTAAAACAAAAGTAAAATATGATTTAAACACAAATGAAATATGATTTAAACAGAAATGAAATATGATTTACACAGAAATGAAATATGATTTACACAGAAATAAAATATGATTTAAACATAATTAATAATATGTAACCTAAGCAAATCTTATGATTTAAACATCTATACTTATAAAAGGCAATGTTTGTGTGTGTGCGTATGTGCGATGCCCAGACGAATCTACTGCTCTGGTGTCGATTATTATCCATGAAATTTGGCACACAGGTAGTCGTGATGGTGACTCAATGCACATCGAAGCCCGAATTTTAAAATTTAATCTAGAAAATTTTTTATTTAATGTTTTGTGTTGTTTTGGGTGATTTTTGAAACATTATTGTCGACAGTATCGTTTCTGATAATAGTTCGAAAAAAATTGATACACCAAACAATTAATAGAACAAACTGTTTCTTTGTATCGCATATTTTGCTTGCAGTCTAATAATGATTTTTACGTTGCACTTTTTACTTTCTCGTATACGAAGTATACAAAGAGAAAGTATTGTAATCGTCAAAAAATTCGAACTCGAGATTTTGACAAATCTCCACGTTTTAGATCTCCCTGAGTCCGAAAAACACAATTTTGGAATCATGTCTGTCTGTGAACACGATAACTCGAAAACTATTAGAGCTACGGGGATAAAATTTGGTATGTGGTCTTTAAACATAATTTGTAGGTTTCTATCAAATTTTGGACAAAATCCGTCAACGGGAAATCTGTCTATCTGTATGTCCGCGGTCATGTGAACGCTATAACTCAAAAACTTGATTAGCTAGATGGATAAAATATGGTACACAGTTTTATCGTCATGAATGTAGGTCCGTATAAAATTTTGGGCCAAATCCGTCGAAAAGGGGCGTTCAAATTACATATTCAATTTCTTTTAATCCGATTCTTATGCCCAAAGTGCTGGTAGCAATCTGTTATTATTGTAAATTTTATTTACAACAATAAATAATGTTCTCAAACATGAATTGTAACAAATTTTTTATTATTGTAAATAAAATTCAAACCGATCTCATTATTTCAGCAAATCTTTTATTTAAGCGCTTTTGCAATTGTTACGGTTGTAGTAGTATAAATTGGTTTCTTGGGAATTCAATTCCAAAGCAGAATTTTCGCTTTATTATTCATTGCATTGCCTATTTTATCGCACTGCTTCAAAGTAATATTTTTTTGAAACGCGGCAGCAGATATTTGATTTCAGGTTTGTTTATTTGTTTAACTTTCTCTTATACGAAGTATACAAAGAGAAAGTATTGTAATCGTCAAAAAAATTCGAACTCGAGATTTTGACGAATCTCCACTTAGAAAATATACGAGAAAGTTTAGGGGAGACCACTCCCGCTGGTTTAATATTGTTTTGGATTAACGTACTCTGTTCTGTTTTCTTACAGCTCAAATGTCCTTATCGCGAAGAAAAATGAGCGAGAAAATCAATAATGCGTATCTTCTGTTTTGATTTTGTTATCAAAAATTTTGTGTCATTGTGGGCTGGTTTTTTTCATTTTGTTGAAGTCCCGATTCCACGGGCAACGCCGTACGCGTACTGCTAGTAAGAAATATAATTTTTATAAGGAGATAAACATGAGTAAGTTATTACTTGTTATTGTAAAGAAAATTAATAATGCTTAAATATTATATGAATTTATCTCATTGTTTGTTATTTTTAAAAAAACATTGGACTTAATTATGAAATTAGTAACCATCACCAGAATTCATAATTAAAGATACAGCTGTTTCCGAAGCCAATCACACAGCTCCATTTTTCCAAATACTGTATTTTAAGTAATTTACAGTACAACAGATTAGAATGGTTTCAATTTTACACACGAAATGAGTACAGTTTTGAGAAGTGAGAATTATACCCACATAATGATATTCGTTCCTAATTATATAATTAAGTTCAATTTCCCTTGTTTAAAAAAAATCCATTATGCGTTTCTTTAAATCTTTGTGAGAGGCTTGATTTGCCAAAAGTTTACCGGACTTTTGATTAAATTCTCATAAAATCAAGTCACCCATAGACATTCAGTGAAAATTGGTCCACGGCTAAAATTTTGCTATTAGGGTAAGGACTTTTCGGGTTAAACACCTGCATGACAAAAATTCCAATTATATAACTCAATATTTTCGAAAGCAGAATCATCACTCATCAATGAGTTATTTCGTGCCTCTTCTTTTCAAAGGCTTAAAAGATATGGTATAAAATAATTCATTCAGCGACCGTATGCATATTTATATGGAAGCTTTACTTTCCGTTTTATGATGCCAGGTTATTCAAAGAAGAGGAGACTACAGAAAGCCAGTTGATTTTTTTCTGAAATCATGGTACAGCTATAAGAAGGGATTTGGAGATCTTCGTCGAGATTTTTGGTTAGGTGAGTAATTGTTATCTAAGTAGTGTTCTAAGCAAGTATAGCCAATGGGCATTTAATTTTTTTCAGTCAAAATTTCCCATTTTATCTACTTTCAAAATAATATAGATTACGGAGATTTCCTTGGCTGAAAAAAATCCTTAAAAATTTCAATTTATTATGCTAAATAAAGAATTTTTTTTTTGTTAGAACGGATGTTAAAAAAGCCAAGAGGATTGATTCGTAAGATTTTTTAAACTTTATTTTTCTTCTCTAGGAAATGAGAATATTCATGCCTTAACAAATCAGAAAAAATACTACCTCCGGATTGATCTTACCGATCACGATAACGACACCCGAGTCGCTTTTTACGACCAGTTCTGGATTGACGGCGAGCACCACCATTATATGCTGCACGCATATGACTACAGTGGAGATGCTGGTAAGTGCACTTAGAATGGGAGTACTTAATTAGCGAGTACATGAAAAAAGATTTTCTTAAAATTTCATCAAAATTCTATCTTCCGATTTCTACCAATGTAATTTCTATTCAATCGATTTCACACCGGCAATTCTGAAACTAGTCGACGATTGTCTACTTTGCTGATTTAATATTTCGTGAATGTCAATTCGCATGACGTGATATGATAAAAGTATATTCGTATATCGTATGTCAGTTTACATACAGGTTAAGATGTTATAGAACATACTTAGACGGAACAAATCTCCATACAATGATATCTTAATCAAAATGGTAAAGCTCCAGAGGATATTTTCTAGTCGGGCAGTTCCCATCCAGTTGTCGGCTCGATCATTGGATATCACATGCTTACACATTTTCCCGTGAAGCCATAGGAAGTAAGAGCCTCATCTACGATGACTGTCCCATTGATTCTGATGAGTACATAGTTTCGAGGATTTTTGTAATTGTAGATGTTATACGAGAGTTGTTTGGTGCTTCCGCAAATGTACTCCAATCATCATTTCAACAGCGTGAAGTCGGCGGCAGCAATTTTGAGCTGTTACTGTAATTTTTTTCTTTAAATTAATTGACTTTCCCTGTAATTTTTGAGTTTCATTATTTCTGGACACAGCAGTTATGTCACCTAGCGCTTCATCCCTTAAATAGTAACCGTGCATTGTATGGCTGTTTGTACTAGTCTAGATGTGTTTATCTCCTCTTAAAGTTTGTATCAAGAGTTTTAAAATGCCATGTGCAATGAAATCAATACATCTGGTGTCACAGTAACATGGCAAACCTTACTATACATATTATATAATATGTAACGGCAGCACGTTGTTATACACTGTGCTGTGGCCTCACTTCCATTTTTCACTCCTGCAAGAAACACAATGGATTCCAAATTTAAATAAGCGCAGACTTGATATAATTGATGTGAATTGTTACAGCTCATTTAATAGGTTTGAAAAATTGATGCAAATTATATTAGTGTGAACTGACTACATACTTATTACCATTTTAAAATTTAGTTATTATTATTGAACTTTTTCGTTTATAATCCCGTACAGAATAGTACTTGTAGCCATGTTATTAATACTGCTCTTCTAATTTATTAAGATTTCATTCCCACAACGTGCCTAATCTGTCTGTCCTCTAACTAGTTACTTGCCTATCCAATTATCTCACTACTGTATACACAATGTATTTATTCACTATTATTCGTTACAGGAAAGCAGAAATCTTTTGAACAGAGCGCGAATTTCCAATAGCGTAAATGACCACTCACCTCGCGTTAACGCGATCAGATGTTATATTTGTTTAATTCGATATGAGCTGAATGCCGAAATTCTTTTACAAACTCTTTGTAGGTGATGCCCTCTCTAGAAATCACGATGGCCAAAAGTTCTCCACCATCGATCGGGACAACGACAACAGCACCTACCACTGTGCGCAGAAGTACAAGGGTGGCTGGTGGTTCGCCAACTGCCACACATCCAACCTCAACGGGATGTACAACAGCGAGAAAGTAAAAAGTGCCGATGGCATCATCTGGTCCACGTGGCGAGGACCTACCGAATCGCTCAAGATGACCGAAATGAAGATCAGACCCACGAACTTCAAGGCGGACCTCTTTGAGATGAACATAGATGCTGTCTAAATACTTTTTTGTGAATCTTTTTGCGTGTCGCTTATCTCCGATTTTGTAATTATTTACTTAATAAAAGTTTTACGATATGTTAGATTGTGATAATTGAAAGAATAACTTTTTTTAATGTATTGTTACTTTCTTGTATATCGATTATAAAAAAAAGAAAGTTCATAACTGTCAAAAGAGAAATCTTTCGATTTTGATGACTCATCGAGTTTCCTATCTCCCTGGAGAGAAAGAAAAAGGCCCACATTTTTAAAATTATGTCTGTCTTATGTGAAAACTATATATGAAAAATCTAGGGATCACGTAATTAAAAATCAGCATGTGGTTTTGTTTTTCACTTAGAAAATTGGAATACTTTCTTTTTCCATACTTCGTATAAGAGAAAACAAAAAATTATATATGTCATATTTTAATTTAAATATTTTTTTAAAATTTGCTAATTTTCGTTACTGATACAAGTAAGCTTGTAGCTTTTTAAGTAATTATTTGATCATTGATTAAGTGATTATTGATACATTAAGATCAAAAAATTTCTTAAAAGCTATTGAAATGTCTCTTAGCATTTTATATATTTGCTTTCAGTTAAAACATTGCAAGAAATTCACAAGACACCAAGAAAACAACAAAGTTAATGTACCACATTTATTTTCTCGTAACCTAAATAAAGTAAAATATAAATATAACAGCGCAAGTATATGTATCAATGTGCAAAACATGAAGGTAAATCACAAAGTTGTACAATAATATATCAACAAGAAAAATTCCATGACAGTACTTTATACAGAAATGACACTTAAAGATTTACTGCAAATTATACATTTGTATACAAAGGTCCATTCTCTGTCATGAAAGAGGACTAGCATAAAATCACTAGAATGATGTGGTTGTGTGTTAAAATACTTCTGACATGGTCCCTTCAGTTAAGGGGTTCGCTTTGGTCCTAGACATACTTACAGCATTTGAAACGTCAGAGCTGGAGGAAAACGGAATGACTCAAAATATATAGGAATAGGACACCGACTAGCTCTCTTAAATTAATTAGATTTATTACATTAATATTAGATATTCACAGGACACTTCAAAGAGGTACAAATTCAGACTGTCAATAAATCATTGACAAACTTTTAGTCTTGAGGATTTGGGTACTTATTTACAGGTTCGTGTCTCAGCTCAGACTTAATTGTCACAGTTCACGCCTAAAGGTGGCGCTGTTATTTCTGGTTGTGCTCGTGCGCCTGCCCTTGGAATGAAGACCGTATATTTGTCACAAAAATATATTATTCGGTAATGCGACTAACAGAATCAGCAAAAGGAGTTTACTCTCAACACTGAAAGTACAGTGGAACTTGGCTAATTCGAAATCGACGGTACCCAATACAAAAATCCAAAAATTATCCAAAAATTCGTATGAAGAAAAGGTGGGTCTAAAAATGAGTACAGCAATAGAAAAATTCGAATTTTTAACGAAAAATGGCAGTTAAGATTCATTTTTAATATTTTTCAGTTTCAATAAAAAAATTATCAACAAACAGTAAATAAATTTGATAAATAAAGTGATATTAATTGAAATAAAAAAATTAGGAATTTTAAAAATTATTTCAATAAATAAGTAATAATTTACAGTAGCAAAGTCTTCAAACGAATTAAGGGTCTTAAAAAATGAGTCATGAGGACATTAGGTACTTAGTATTTCACTAAAATAATTCAGAAATAAGGACACTTTTTAGTTTTAACTTCGAATTAAATAAAATAAATTCGAGTCAAAAACGATATTTTAATACTGTACTAAAAGGAAATTCTAGGGTCTAGAAAAAAAAAATTAATTACAAACGAAATCGAATTAATAACGTTCTAATTAGTCAAATTACACTGTACTTGCATAATTTAAATTTTAAGATATTTAAGATGGAATATTAAGCATTATTCATTAAATAATCAGTTTTTAAGTCTTTGGGGTATTACACTGATAAAACATTAGTCAGAGATAACGTTTTTGAGAATGTTGACTAGAATTCAAATAAAAAGGAACTATTACTCAAAAAAGTCCTCTGCATTCTGCGCTTGAGATTCGTTAACTGCGTCACAAACATTTTTTAAAATGTTCTTACAACTTCCGTTATTTAAATTATTTTAAATATATATATATAAGTTGGAATGGTAAGTATAACTCATTAAAAATCATTTTGCTACCCAGTTTCTGAGACATTACACACTGACGAATTAGACAATGTTAGCCAAATATAACTTTTTTTGAGAATCTTGACTAGAATACAGATCCACACACCATTAATTTCATTATGAAAATTTTTAATGATATTTTAGATGCAATTTTAAGTATCATTCAATATGAGCCATTTTTTTCAAAATTCTGGAACATTACAGAGACATGTAGGAAATATGAATAAAAAAATTGAGTTTGTAGACTAGAATGCAAATCCAACCACCTTTACTCTCATTAACAAAAATTGCATATATCTTTCAAAAATGAAATATATTTTAGATACAATTTTAAGTACATTTTAACCATATTTACTCAAATTTCTGGGACATTAGAGCGATATACGGGACAATATTAGTCAAAAATAACTTTTTGAGAATGTTGAGTAGAATTCAAATCCCTCCACCTTTGCTTTCATTATCAAAATTTTCATCTAAAATATCTTAAAAAAAGGAATGGTATTTTAAATACAGCTTTAAATATAATTCAAAACAAACAATTTTTTGCTCAAATTTCTGGATATTACAGTGATACGAGTCAAAACAACTGTTTTGAAGCTATTTTTTCAACTCTAACCCGAATATAAGTCAAAAATAAGTCTTTTGGCTATGTTGACGACTAGAAGGGAAGAATCATTCCAGTTTCCTCCAACTCGCTTGAAACCAGCGAATTAAAAATAATAATAAAATAGACTAGCTTAATAATGAAAAACATTCATTGCCTTCGTCATCACGGTATAACCGTCATAATCTTTATACAATATCCCTGAAAAACTTTTAAAAGGAATTCAGAGTTGGTAGAGAGAAATTACTGGATGCTTTAAAAATGCAAAATATACATTAACAGTCATTGTGATTGCAGCTTCTTCACATCTATTGTTACCTTCCAATTTGAAGGCACTGTTTGAGATGGTCGATCGCGTGCTGGTGCTTTTGTCTCTCTTCATCGAGTTCGCGTTTACATCGAAGGAGATCCTGAGAAAAAAAATGATCGTTAGAAAGTATTATAAAATGCTAAATATTAAAAAAAACCTTAATAAACGCTTTTTACCAAAGCATTAAAAAAGAAAATTATAATTTTCCTCAAAAATCTGGAGGTCAAAACAAAGATCGTAAAAGCGTCAGGCGCTGGTAGAGAAGCTGTAAGTAAATTAGAATTGTAATCACATTTATAATATATTTTATATGATGGATGTTTAATAACATTTCGTTTCTTTTGATAATCATTGTGGTTTTATGTCTTTCTCCAATTGTTTTCAGCGCCTCACGCTTTTACGATTTTTGTTTTAACCTCCAGATTTTTGAGAAAAATTAATATTTTCTTTTTTAATGCATTGGTAAAAGCGTTTTGTTTAAAGTTTTTTTTACATTTATTATTTTCTAGTTTTTAGTCTTTAATTTATGCATAATTCAGTATTATAAATATTTTATACATCAACTAACTAAAGCAATTATTTTATTGAAAAAGGTCTGATAAGATTACGTAATGGACCCTATGCTTTATTTAATTCCAGCAATAATTTCTTTTTATTTTTATTGAAACATTTAAATTACTGTGTCAAGTATTTTAATTCTCAAAAATACTATAGCTGGCACCACTGAAACCTATTATGTGCAAATGCAATTTTGGGAATTTTTTAAAAAAATTGATAATTGAGAGCTCTAAAATTATTAAAATATTGCAATGTCATCAAGACCGAATAAATATACAAAATTTCCGAACTCTAGTGCATTAAGAAGTGAGTGAAAAACCGAACACAAAATTCCAACCTTACATACATACATACATATAAACATGAAACACTTCGAACTTAGTAAAAGCGTTTAATAACAAGATAAATTTCCTACGCATTGTAAAACAAGCATTTAAGATAAACTTCTACAAAGTTAATTAATTAAGGCATAACAAAAAAAAATTGACTCAAATAAAGTTCACACATCACGACAAATGCAGGGCCGGATTACCAACTAGGCAAAGTGGGTAACTAACTGCCTATGGGCCCCGCAACTTTGGGGGGAAGCCGAGGCCTCGAGATATTTTTGCGGTATTTTCAGGGTAATTTAATTTTGTGCTTTCATTTGATTTACAAGGACCACGTACTCGAACATAATCAAGTATCTTTTAATTTTCAGAACATTTGATTTTTTTTTCAAGTTTTCAAATTCGGGACCACGTACGCGAACATAATCAAGTATCTTTTAATTTTCAGAAACATTTTTTTTTCAAGTTTTCAAATTCGTTTGCAGATCAACGTCGTCCAATATTTTTTTATCAGTGGGCTGAATGCTTCATACGTCAACAGGCCTGTCGAGCTTCCTATTTGAGTATTCAGAATGCGTTAAAAAGAGATGTCATTGTTTTTTAATTACTTTTAAATTAAAAATTTTTATACGCGACATATCGAAACGAACTCCCTTGAAGTTTAACCGCAACTAAATGTTTTATTATCTCAGTTTGTCGCAATATGTGTTACTTAAAATCTGCTTATATAAAAAATAAATTAAAATTGATAAAAAATATCTGGTTTGGAAGGGGAAAAGGGGAGCCCCGAAACTTGCAGTGCCTATGAGCCCCCCAAAGTGTTTGATCCATTCCTGGACAAATGCATTAGTAGGCCTATTTTTAAAAAAATATATTTAACGTTCCTAAGGCCGTGAGAAGTATACTTACCACGAAATTTAACAATTTTTAAATGCCCATAATAAGCTATTTTACGATCTTTGATATGCTTTAACCCCTTCCCATGCGATTTAATTTAATCTCTTAATTGGATGCTATCACTCATTTGGGATATTTTTTATTATTGCAATCTATTTAAGATGGCAAATGATACTTGTAGACATTTAAGCGTGTCCAGGTGACTTTTGTATTTAAAATTAATTGTTACGTTGACTTAAATACGGATTTAAAAAGCAAAAATTCCGTAATTCACTGCACGTGTCAGAGACGCAATTGCATGTTAAGGGGTTAATAACTTTATAAACAACAAAGAATATTAAAAAATATAAGCAAGATATTTTTTATTAATTTTAATTTATTCTCTATTATAAGCAATTTTTAAGTAATAATTATATTATCCCGAACTGCAGTAACAGAACATTTAACTGCGAATTAATTTCAAGAGAGTTGATTTCGGTATATCATGTATAAAAAAGATTCAAAATTTAAATTCGAAAGCAATTTTAGACATGATAAAAAAATTTCATAACTTTTTTAATACTATCTAAATATTCTAATACAAAGTTTACGAAAACTGTTGACTTGTGGGTGTGTCAGAAAACAAAACAAAAAAAATGGGCTGCACTGATCTGCACGTGAATTTAAAAACCCCTAAGAATGATGTTCTAAAATGCAATCTTTGCAAGATTTTAATTTGAATAAATTCGAGTAACAATATATATTCGAACACACATGCACGCACGCACGCACACACACATTCTTGGAACTTCAGGCCCCTTGGCAATTGCCTACTTTGTATTTGATGATCCGGTCCTGCACATCGGTTCCTAAGTAGGGATTTATGAATATTGGAAAACTTGACTAACTATCAATAATATTAATATAAAAAAATGTGCATTTCATGATTGTTTGCAATTTTGTTTCAATTTGCACATCTTGTATTTTTGAAATGAACTTATTTCCTCTCTTTAAATTATAATTAAAGTTAATTTATCTGATAATACAGAAGAAACTTTTTGCTGACTTGAAGAAGAAAGTTTGCTGCATCAGTCATGTCTTGCAAAATTTGGTGAATGAATGATTTGATCTGATATTCTAAGGTATTTTACAAACACTGAGTGCTTAATGGCTACTGTCATATAAGCAATATTTACTTCAGTTGTGAGTCTAGATTGTAGTAGAGTATTATTAAAAATAAATATCATTTTGGTATATAAACAGTTCGAAAAAGCACACTTTTAATAGTGTAATATAAAAAGCGGTCTTTTAAAATTATATTTTACTTTTTAGTCTTTAATTTGTAATCCATCATTATAAATATTAAGGTATCTTGAAATCAATTTATTCTCAAATTCATTACCAGGTGGTGCCACTCAAAAGGAATCGAAGTATTGATAGATAAACTATTAACTAAGTTTTGAAACGTTAAAACCATGCATTGTCATCGGGAATACATAAGTGAGCAAACTTTCAAAACTCTAGCACATCAGGAAATGACTGAATAATGGATTCCAAAATTCTGTCTTCATAAACATGAAAATGAAATTAGTGAAGATAAATAAAAGTGTATAGTGACCGGAAAAAAGACTCCCTTACCGACATCTGTCTGCTGAGACCATCTGCTTCCATTTTAAGTTCTTCTTGCGTTTGACGCAGTTGATGGCACCTTTCTATTAAAACTACTTTTTCACTTGATTGTTCTGGAAAATAATACATCTCGATTAACATTAATACATAACATAACAGAAATGGGTTGCATGAAAAGAAAATTTCTAATACACATTATCAAATAGTGGAATATTTTACATAATATATGAAAACACGACAAAACCTTTGTTTAGCTTCCTAAAAGAATATACAGGGTAGTGATAAATTATTGGACCCACTTCAAAAATTAATTAAAAAAACTGATTATGTTACAACTGCGTTTTTTAAAAATGAAAGCGCATTTAAAAAAAGTTTTTTATAGATAGACAACGCACCGTTACAGCGATGTGGTGGTCGTAAATTATTGTACATTTCCCATTTTTGAGAGCCATTATCTGCGAAACTATTAAAGGTAGAAGAATAAAAACATGCAATTTCAGGGAATTTTACACTCTTTAATTTGTTAAATCAATTGTAATTTGAAAACTGCATAGTTTCCGAGATATTTAAGAAAAACTGAAAAAGGTAACCAAAAAATGCGCATCGGCTTCTGCTGATCGATAGCCATTGCGTATGGAAACCTCTATCTGTAGCAAATTTAGAACGCCGTAATTGTACACCACCTATCTAAAAAAAACTTTTTATTTACTCTTTCATTTAAAAGAAAAAAACGCAGTTGAAACATCATTAGTTTTTTTTAATTAATTTTTTAAATAGGTCCAATAATTTATGACCACCCTATATAACTATAAAAATTGTTAAAAATTATTCCTGCTGGTGGTCAGTCGATATACCAAATACATAAATTTTTTATTCTAGGTTTGTGAGAAAACATAAATTATATATCTTTCAACAAAACTGAATTATAATTTTATGTCTAAATGCCACACAGAGTATTAAAATAAGAATTTTGTATCTCTAATATTTATTATGTCTGCATAAAGTATCTCAAATCGAATTTTAAAATATCAGTGACAAGTATTAAATAAAATTTGAAAATTTAAAAAACAAAGCTGAACATCGTTCCGAAAAATTATTGTTTTATTTTGTTAATATTTTCCGTTTCGATTTGTTTGTTGCTTCAGAGACGACCCTTCTGTTCCCCCTAAATTGGAAGATCACGTCTCGTATTAAATCTCCCTTGCCTTCAGTATTTCTGGCCTTCTAGCCTATCGCAGGTGCGATAATAAATTTAATGAAATATTAAATTTAATGTTCCTATTGTTGAAGCGCTCAATGCTTACTTAAAATAAGAGCCTAATTTTGTGGAAATGTTGCCATAATTATTCTTTATCGCTTTTTTGGCGACTTCGAAGGTTTGTTTGGTGGTTAAATTTTTAACCAAACGATTTAACTAATTCCAATCGTTCCATTTAGAATTTGAATTATTTAAGAGCTTTTTTCAACCGATTTAAAAAGAAAGGATTACACAAACTTAAAGAACACGAATTCAACGCTTTGCGTACTAAAGAGAGAAATGATTCGAATTTGGCGCTTGATATAGTTTCCAATGGATTTGGCAATTGCTTAAATAGGAGGGTTACCGGAAAACGGTCTGTGAATCCAAAATAAACAAACCAGAAAACTCGTCCATACATTAATGAACAAATATGTAATATTATTATATCATTTGTATTTATATAGCTTGTATGGATAATATTGTGCTTATTATGCGTAATTAAAATTCTACTGCTTCAGTGGATTTTGGATTTACTGCTTAATTTGCTTTGCAAAATTAAATCAGTGCCAATGCACGACGCAGCAGTCTACTTATAGAGTAATAAGAAGAATTTGAAAATATAATTTTTTTTCTGTAACGTTTCGTAAAAACAGCTATACCTAAAAATATTTATTTTGGAATTAGTCCCCATTATATGATTTTTTTTCAATTTATAACTAAATTTCATTTACACAAGTGCATTCCAAAATGATTTTTCTGTTGTTTTTTCCTTAAGTACAATGTAATGGAAATTGACAAATTCTCTTTAGGCATTAAAATTATATTAAGCCTCTGATATAAGAAAAAAGTACTGACTTCACAAGCAAGAATTTTAAAACACAAATTATTTGCCGTACCGTTTTGATGCCTGTAGAAGGCTTCCATGATTGCTTCTAAACCGGGCCAGTTAAAAGAATTCTTTAAATCAGCTAGGGTCTTGTCCACAGGGTTGGTGAAGAAATTAGGCTCCACTTGAATGCCCACGGAACAATTTTCAGCAGTTGCTCCTGCTGGGAGATCACTCGTTCTCGTGACATGATTGCCTGGAAAGAAAGAACAGTTTTGATTGTGACTGAATATTGAAAATAAACGTTCAGAAGAATGTTTGGAAATAATGCTCCGAGCGTCTTGTAACAGCATATTACCGTGAGATAACTTTTTTTTAGAAAGAAAGAGTAATTTTGATCGCGGCAAGATTGTCTTGAATAAAGAACAGTTTTGATAAAGAAAATGTTATTTAGAAATATTAAGCAGTTTTGATTTTATCTGAATCTTAAAGATGAATGTTCAAAAGATGAATGATGAAAATGTTTAGAGATACTTGTAATCGTGTATAAGAGTACTATTATAAAAAGAACTTATAATGTAGATCGGGGCTTCATATACCGGTTATTTATTAGGCAAAACTTGTCTAGAAATCGTGTGTTTTTATTGAGATTATGGTTAGAAAAAAATAAAGAAAATTAGGAAAAGCTAATCATATCCGAAAATGAAAGGGCATGCAGATAAAAACAAATTAATAAATGAAAAACAGCGGTAACTGCTTCATTTCTACTTTCACTAAATACGAAGGGAAAAAAGAAAAAGAATTCAGCTTATAAACAGTTCACCAAATTTACCCAGTTTCTTTATTGCAAATCGTGAAAGGATGAATATATTGACGAAGTATTTAAGTTAGAATTAGAAAACAATAGTAATATGCCATATCAATTTCTATGGGGGAAAAATAAAAAAAATCGGTCATAAAGAAGATGTATATTGATGAAGTATTTAAGGGATCATTAGAAAACAGTATTATTATGCCATAGCAATTTATCAATTAGCAATTTATGGGAAAGAAGTGAAAATTATTAAATTACTTATCATATCAAGTAATTTGTACAAATATTTTATATCAAAGGGTAATGGATGGTATAAAACATTATATTATATGTATATATCATATATATCAATATATTCATTATAATTAGTTACATTTATCATAAAATATGTACGGAATAAATAATTAGATTTTAAAAATAAATGAAACGCACCATAATTAATTTCATATTTATCAAATTTTAAAAATAACAACTGAATTTCCGACTTAGAAAATTGTGAAAAACGCTTACTTCTGTGACTAGATTCTGGGGCTAGAAATCTAAATTCATTTTTGAGACTATGCCCCCTTTTAAAGGAGAATTTATTGAAAGACTTATTGTGAGGTGATGAATATGAAGAATCAATTCTTTCTGACGACGTAGAAACTGAAGATGAGTTCAAGGATTCGTTTGATTCCGATGAACAATGGTAAGGCACTGAAAGAAACACAAAATTACACGTCAAATAACTCTCAATTAATTCTAATTTATTGCAATTAAGGAAGGAAGTAACAAATGGACTGGGATAAGAAATGAATACATAAGTCGCTGAATGAAAACAAAATTATGTCAAATAATTCTGAGTTTCTTCCAATTTAGTGAAGTTACGTAAGAAAATTCTTGATCGGGAATGAACTGTCTCGATAAAAAAAACCTTGGAATAGTTCAATTCTTTCTTCGTGACCTGAAATTCTACTTGAAAATTCGGTAAGCATGGAAAAGTGCTCAATATATAATCGTTTTAGTTTGTTTTAGAAATGGATGAGTGAAAAATTTCGCTTAATCGAACGAAACATTTTGAAACCAAAATCTTTCGAACAGCTAATGTCACGATTGCAATTTTTTTTTATAATTGAGAGAAAACGCTTTTATCATAAATGACCGACTTAATGCATTAAAGGATAAACATTTTTAACCCCATGTAAATATTCAAACAATAATAATAATAATAAATTATAGAAAAAATAAATGTTCATAAACTTGAACCATTAACAGGAGAATATTTAATTTTTTAAAATAACCTATAATGAGATGGTTTAAATAATAGCTAAAGACTACTGTTGGCGTACAACAATAATAGAATCTAAGTAACTTTTATTTAAGCTTATATATATATTTTAAATTCTTCACTATTTGTAAAAAAAAATCTTAGTTACAAATATTTAACAAAAATCGAGTGATTTATTTTGCTCCACATTTCTGCTTTATTTATCAATAAGTTTATGTCACATACTCGTGTTTGTTTTCAAATTTGGTAGTGGAGAAGTGTATTTGAAAAGTAGCAAACTAGATAAATGGAATTTGAAATTCGGTTTTGTTACTAAAATTGCATATCTGTATCAAATTTTGGACTGAATCCGTCAAGGTGTTGATTGTCTGTGGATTGGTCAATTCTAACATATGTGAAAGCCAAATACGTTATAAGCTGGATAAATGAAATTTAGCCTGGGTCTTCTACATGAAAATTGTAGATATATCAAATTTTGGAACCAATCCGTTAATGGGAAGATATTCAAACGGCATTTCCGATTGTCTTCATTATACTACGAAGCTAAATACAAAAAGCATCGTATTGTGTAAGTATACGAGGACGTCGATCGGAGTACGTTCCAGATGATTTTACAATCAAAGATATCTGTATAGTCCTCCTTGCAAAATTAAATATATAAATTTTATTAACTTATCAGATTCCTTTAATACTTTTTTTAATCAATCACATAGCATGTTTAGTTTAAGCCTTTAATTCCAAGTAATTAGACTAATTGGAGATCTAATTGGAAACTAATTGGAGATTAAAGCATGGAGATTCAATAGAAATTATTAAAATTATACTGAAATTACTTTAAAGCGATAATTGATCAACAGGAAGTGTCAGTGTAATAATTTTCACTTCATTTCAGTTTTGACTGAAAAAGTAAATCATTAAATTTGAAAACTGAATGATGTAAATCGACATAAACTAATCAGACATGCCAAATCCATCGGCGCAACAACATGTGGCAAGGGGCGTACAGATTCCCAGGTCGCCAGTCTTGAGAGGAGCAATGAAGAGCGGTTTAATTTCACTTTGTCAGCCACATATGACGAAGGGGTGACAATACCTCTTGCTCAACTAAATCCCTGTTACGCCACTGGTTACTTCTTGCGATCATGGTCTTAATAGCACTTGGCTGTAATATGCCAAGTGAAAGTGGGACAGCAATTCTAGCGGCTCGTGAAAGAACTTTGGCATTTCTCATGTAGATGGCTGTGTTTGTCAAGGGAAATCTTTACGACAGAGGTAAACTATCGTAAGTAACAATTCTAACATTTTACAGGAGAGCTTTCAGGAAGAAGTTCCAGAGCGCAATGTATTGCAGTGCAAAATTCATTTTTTGAGAACGGTTATCTTTTGTTCTTTTCGACCTGCAACTATGACACTTTGCCGATCTGAAATGCTGTCGGGATAACGCAAATACGATAGAAAGATCAAAATCAGCAAAATTGGCATAAGATAGCTTACCTCCGAAGTACAGAAATATGGCTTAAAATGATTAGTAGCGAAATGTCATTGAGTGAAACAGAAGCAATAAAATAAGCAGTGTCGTGCCATGGGTACCTCAAAACAGACAAAGCGATCAGGTGTTAGTGGAATCGTCATTTACGTTCGAATTATGCATATGACTGAGTGTATGACATGAAATACAGTTTGAAGTGCTACGTGACGTACAATTAATCCCCTACATTCTTCATTCGACTGTAAATACTGTCTGTCCGCCAAGTTGTCTGGTTGGTGGCGGTCGCTATAGCGACTGGTCCTGTTGGGGAAAATCCATTTCAAATAGGAGGAATCCAACGGCAGTCTGGATTTATTCTTGGCGCCAGTTTGCGACGGGAAAAGATTAGTTGATCATTCGTCTTCTCGGTTTTGCCGCAGTTGCACTTTCCTACCCATTTGGCTCTAAGTGTGTTAATGTAACAAACTTGAATGAACTTGTACTTACTCGAAATGGATTCCCCATAGGCTAACCTGTTTCTATACCGACCGCCACCATCTAGACAACTTGGCGGGAAGAGATATCGTCGCGGATAAACAGTATCGGTTTCCGTAGCACTTTCCACCTACAATAATTTGACTACTGCTCGCTGAGGATATTTAGAGTAGTATATGACACGAAGTTACTTGTTTTTTCTCTCCTGTTTCGCTCATTGTACTTCGCAGTTTGATATCATATTTCTCATGACATACACAACTATCTACCAGAGAGTTCTACCATGTGAAATAATGCTGTTAGAACCGCAACCCCATTTTCCTTTTGGTGCCCCATACACATTACACAACAAATGATATTGGATTCCATTTACCTTGTTCAACTTTTGGTGTGAGTAATGAATTCGAAGGAGTGTATTTTACATCCATCATATCTTCAGCTTCTCCATGTAAATGCTTAGAGGTTAGACCATTGCTAACGGAATTCATTTCTTTTAATTTTCTCAAGTGATCCAGTTTTTGGGCTAAAATTGATAGAAGCAAATGGTTAATTCCACAAAGAGCATGGAATATGATTTTTTTGCTTATTAATATTAGTAAGTAATGTGCTAAATAAAATACAGCATCTAAAAATTAAAAAATAGTCATAGTTGAAGAAGAATAAAATTGTATACATTTTGTCTTGCTATTCTTTCATCCTATGATTTCATAAAATCGCGCAAACGTGAAAACGATTAATTGGTGTGACTGAGTTTCGTCTTTTATTAGTAAAATATAGAGTTCTTTTATTAGTTTCTGTTCCGAAAAATTGTTAAGGTGGTTGCTTAGGGTTAAAGACCAAATATTTTTATGTTTACTTGAAAAGCGACAAAATTATAATTGTACAAATATGGAAGTTGGAAGACAAGCATTTTATTATTAATTGAACAGTGGCAAAATGTTAATGATGCAAAGTTAGAACATTGCGTATTCTAGGGTTAAAGGCCAGCATTTTTATTATCAATTGAAAAATGGCAAAATGATAATAATGCAATTATGGAACATGGTTCCTTCTAGGTTTAACGACCAGTATTTTTATTAATACCTGTCTCACTCTTTGGCACAAACAACCGCCTTGGGGAGGATTTCCGATTGACTTTCGCTAGCATTCGGTAGTGACGTCGAATTTTCTCTTCGTCAACAATCCGTCGAATACGCTCCTTTTCTGGAAAGGGAAGCAATTTTAATCATCAGATAGTTTTCAGTTTTCGGAAAAGAAAATTATATAACAAAGCAGAAGCAAATTTGGAATAAAAATCGAATAAAAAAGATAGTAGAATGTCTCAAAATCATCAATATTTATGTTTAAATAAATTCTATTAGAATCATTATACTACACATGCTGTAGAGTATAGTTTAAAATTTTATAAAATTGTTCCTTTATATTCCTTTTTTTGTTATTGAGTTTAATTGGTGTAAATCCACAAATAGAATGAGTTTCACACAACTGTAACTACAATTGCAAGTAATATATCTTAATCGTATGCTAAAAATAACCACTTCCTTATTTAAAATTATTAATGCATACTGTTGAATAAAGGTAAATCGCATTGGAAGTTTTTATTAAAAATTTTAAATGTAAGAAAACATCAGTAATAAAAACCCTTTATATATTTTAATACTCAGAAGATATAAATAATTGATACAGAAAATGTGAAGAAGCATAACTGATTTACTTTTATAGATAGGAAATTTTATAGGAGGACATTTTTGAATACTTCATTTTCATGCTTTAACTCTGAGGACCAACTAATAATATCTCAATTAGAATACTGTTTACTAAACTTCTTCAAAAGCTATACTTGATATTTATCAAGCCAAATACAAGTAAAAAGGAGAACTAATATTTGATAGTTATTCAGGAACTACAGGAAAAAAAACAACTTTTCATAATTTATTTCTATCAATGCAGATTTTGCAATTTATTGTAATTATTGTAACTTTAACACAAAATTTAAGCTTATCAACACATCTAGAAATGGAAATCATTGTTTTACCTGATGTTTATAAAAACATTTTTCAATGTCGTTGTGTGCACATAGACTTTTATTAAGACGAAAGGCGATGGCAACTAATTTCTTATTCAAAACGAGCATAGAACTTTAAATACAATATTTTACTAAGTAGATTGATTGAAGTTTAGTAACTCATACTAAATACGTAGGATCTTCTTTAAGCTGAGTTTACTGAGAACAAAATTGCAGCATGAATTCATTCATATCACAGTATTAATATGTACATAAATCATAAATGTGAACATCACCTCATGTTAAGTGGAGCGACAAATAAGAGATTGCAATAAAAAATCATAAAACAATACATTGAAGTCAATTGAAAGCACTATTTGCATATAAATAAGTTATAACAATGGTTTAGAGAAAATTCTCATACAAACGATGAGAAATTTATGTCATATCCAAGTGTCATTAATGATTTAGTATTTTGTTTCACATCACATCGCTTCAATCTATGTGGATCTAAATGGTTGAGGTGTTGATCGAATCGTTGAGGATACAAATCGTTGGCATCTACCAAGATTGCATCATTAAATGAAAAGTAATGAAATTCTAAAAAATCATTTTCTTTCAATTTTATATTATGTTTTCAAATACTAAGACTAATAATTGAAATTCTTATTAATAGAATAGCACTGGATACTTTGTTCTGCGATAATATAACTCAATCTTCCTATAGCGAGTCAGGCACAAAATCTTGTTTAGGAAATTGTTCAATTTACAGTTCTTTGGCTTTTTTGTTCAGCAATAAAAGTGTTCATAGTAAATCTCCTTAGTTTCTAAATCTGAAGAGAAATGAAAGCAAGTAATATTGTTGAACAAATTGCTGATGGAAGTTTTTAATTTGAATTCGTAATGCGAACATTTTTTCTGGTCCCTTGAATTTTCTATTAACATATTATTAAAATACCGTCTATAATTTGAATTTATTTTGGTTAACTCGCAGTCAGCAATATAATACAATCTGCCTATAGCGAATCAGCCACAAAATCCTATTCAGGAAATTGCTCAATTTGCAATTCTTTGGCTTTTTTGTTCAACAATAAAGGTCTTCTTAGTAAATCTCCTTCGTTTCTAAATCTGAAGAGAAATGAAAGCAAGTGATATTGTAGAACTTGCGAAATCGAACTTCTTTAATTCAAACATTTTTTCTGATCCTTGAATTTTCTATTAACAAAATATTAAAATATCGTCTATAATTTGAATTTATTTTGGTTCACTCTCAATCAAAACTACAAATTGTAAAAATTGTTTTTTTTAATCTCCGAATTGTTTTTATTAGTTAAATACCTCCATGCGTTATGTCCTCAGAGATCGCAAGACAATAATTTTTCTTAACCTTAATTAATTCGAGGCCATAAGGCCTCCAATAAGGCAATAATAAGGAGGCAATAAGGCCAATGTATAGCAAATAATTGCTATACATTGTAGTCAATCAGAAAAGCAATTTGTCTTTTCTCGCTTTTCAAAATTTGGAATACATTAGATGTGAATGGTACTGTCAATCTTGACGTTCTTTTATACAACTGTTGTATTGAAAGCG
This sequence comes from Araneus ventricosus, assembly GCA_013235015.1. Classification (NCBI taxonomy): domain Eukaryota; kingdom Metazoa; phylum Arthropoda; class Arachnida; order Araneae; family Araneidae; genus Araneus; species Araneus ventricosus. The sequence goes on along the minus strand of BGPR01002592.1, from coordinate 96,603 downwards.
AGGTATATTGTTTGTTTATTAAAATTACTTTCTTATTCAGTAAAGTTATTATTTTTAAAAACTATAAAACTTATTGGATTTCTAATTGTCATTTCTTTATTTAGTAAAATCACTTTCTGGTCTTCATTATTATTTATTAGAGCTATTAAATGTTAAAATCTTTACTCCATTTTTAGTTTTAAAAATTGTCGTTTTCACTTGTTGTGCTCAAGTTAGAAATTTTGGATAAATCGAATCGTAGCCACTCCAATTTATAATTAGCTAAATAAACCTGATGTTGATTTTTTAAAATCATCTAGGAACTTTTGGACCACTCCATACATTTTAAGCGAGCATTCCGTTCAACTTTAAGACTCAGAAACTTCCTAAAAAAATCATTACCTTCCTTCTTCACCAGCGTAATTGGCGTGAGGCCAATTTTGAAAAGGAATTCCAACTTAATAGGGTTAGTTTTCGCCCTCAGTTGCTCTGCCAGGCGATCCGAATAAGCATTGTTTTCTCCCACAGAAGGCAGTAGAGATGTGTCCTCCGTTTCTGGTTCAAGACTCAAAGGAGGAATGGCAGAATCTTCTCTTAATATTTTTCGCCTCTTCAGGTACATGTCGAATTCGATTTCTGGAAACAATATTATGATCAATTCCACTTGACGAATGTGTTTCAAATAAAGTCAATAAAAACATTTAAAACACTTTTATTAGAGTTCTAAAATGTAAAATTTTTTATTTCATTCATTTTCTACTTTTTTAGTTTTTAATTTATAATTCATTATTATAAATACTATGGAATTCTGAAATAATTTTTCTCGCGCTCACTATCAGATGGCGTCACGTGTATGATATCGAAATTTAGTTAAACTAATCGATTAACTGATAATTAAGTTCTGAAAATATTAAAATAGTGCATTTTAATCTAAAACACATAAGTGAACAAAAATTCAAAATTCTGGCGCATCAGGAAGCAAGTGAAAGATCGATCACAAAATTAGATTGGTACGAACATGAACAAGTGAAGTTAAATGAAAGTGGGTGAATTTGTTCCAAATAAACAAACGGTTTTTATTAAAAATGTTCACAAGGGAAATGCTGAATGCATAAAAGATAATGCACAATAGAAATTCAAGAAGTATGAATCAAACGAACCTTTGAAAGTCATCTTTTAACTTATATAAAAAAAAGTTCAAAGGTACAAACATTCAGTAGAAATACAGGACATAATAAGTTTTTAAAAACACTCTTTAAACGGCAGAAAATTATCTTTTTATCAAAAGTCTGGAGGTCAAAATAGAATCGCAAAAATCGTGAGGAGCTGAAATTAATACCACAAAAAAATTAAGCCATTATGAATATCGTAAGGAAGAAAACTTCTAAGCATTCATTAACCTCTTAACAGTTTTGCTGGAGCTCTACTCGTGAATTGAATTATGTCATTTTGAAACTTAAAAGCTCAAATTCAGTCATTCATAGACTTTATAACTCGATAAAAAATGACTCGTTATACATTAACCAGTGGCGTAGCGAGGGTAAGCGGCGCCCGGGGCATGATATTTTCTACCTTCTCATCGTATTTGACTTTGAAAAGTGACATAAACGCATTAACGTTTTGCCACCATGATCAGTGGCGTAGCGAGAAGTGGAGCCCGGGAAATGATACGATTTATTTTTATCCCAGTCATCACCAGTGGCCTACCAAGCGTAAATAGCGCCAGGAGTATGGCATTATTTTTACTCCCCCTCATCATATTTTGCTTTAAAAATCGCATAAACGAAGTAATGTTTTGACTCCACTGCGCCCCCTAAAACTGGCGCCCGGGACATCTATACCCCCTTGCCCCCTGGCCGCTACGCCACTGACATAAACATCTCAAATGTTCTATGAACATGTAGTTGAATCAATACGGCAACGCATCCCCAAAACAAGGGGGTCATCTAATTAGATAGTACAAAAAACTACTCTGTTAAGGGGCTAAACATTAAAATGTGTAAAGGGGATAAAAATTCCAATACCTAGAATATTTTTATCAGCACCCCATGCGTTTACGATTTTGGTTTGACTTGGGACCACAGATTTTTTATAAAAAAATATTTTGTGTACTTTTCGTGAGTCATTGAAGACCTTTATTTTTTTTATCATTTTCTACTTCCTAGTTTTAAATATATTTCATAATTAATTATTATAAACATTATTGAATCTCGTAATCATTATTTTTTCAAATTCAGTACTAAATGGCGCCTTTCACACGGAAAAATGAACTAAATTAATCGATTAATTAATTATATAGTCCTGAAAATATATTGTCATCGGGAACACACTACCACGCAAAATTTCTGAATTCTAATACATCATGAAGTGAGGAAAAAATTGATTGCAGAATTCAATCTTTACAAACATGAAACAACTCAAGTGAAATAAAAGCGTATAATATGCAAGACTAGATGACATATTTGACACTGGATTGTAAAAAAAGGAAACATTTGCTGCAATTTTCATAGACATAAATCAACTTGCAGTGATTAAAATACTTTTTCACATTGACTTGACTTAAATGTGAATACTGGAAAAATATCTAAATATTTAAAATGAAATTTATCATGACAAAATACAGTAACTTACTTTTCCTTTTAAAATGAGTAGTCAAACCCAACAACTGTAGGAATTTCAATTTCTGAAACACAAAATAAATTAAATACACTTAAAGAAAAGAAATTCAATTTCAATGTTACATTAAGAATTAATTTTTAAAGAAATAAGCATATTTTGATTCGATGATAACGAAGCATGAAAAACAGAACTGCATTGCAATAAATATGTTGACTCCATTTTATTTCTTGTTATCCTTTTAAAATCAAATCTTATTAATTAAATTCTTAAGGTTTAAAGGTCTGAAACAGAAAGCTAAAAAAGAATTACTTTAGAATAATACAGGCTTTAATTAATTATTTGAGTGTGATTTCAAAAGCAGAAGAATTAATTATAATCTTTTTCAATTAAGTGAGTAAATCATCTTCTCTTTAAAAGCGAGAACAAAAAGAAAAAAGTAATGAAATATTAAATTTAGAAAGATTTTAAAGCTTAGTATTTTATTCCTTTCAAAACAGTTGTTATAACTCTTCGATGTTAGTAATTAGTGAGTGAAATAGAATGAACTTAAAAATTCTCTTTTGTTTTGAAATTGCAGCATTTTGCGAGTAAAAGAGAAATTAATTAATTTTGGATTTATGACGGATTATTTTCTCTTGGTATTTTTCATCATTTAAAAGGTTTGCATTTTCAATAAATAAATAAGAATGAAAATAATCTGTAATTCCGCTAAAAATCCTTATAGTCTGCTCTCTTTATGATTAATGCGTCGAAAAATGTATTTATAAATACTGATTTCTTTTTAAATATTTCAATGGAAGCATTTATTTCAAACACTACTTATTTCCTGTAATTTCAAATGGTGGCAGACGGTTTTCAATAATTTTACAGTAAAATCCCGGTTAACCGAAACCCGGATTATCCGAAATGCATCTGAGATCGCAAATCCAAAAAACACGGACTGTACTGCATAGGAAATAATCGCGTAGGCGAGACTTTTTTGCAAAGATATGCCCACCGTTTTCTTTTAAGCCTCCCCAAGAAGGTCATTGATTGATTTTAGAATGCTAAAATTAAAGTTAATGGGTATTAACAATATTAATTACGATAATGTTCACCTGTGCCTATCAGACGCATTGCGTCCCAACTCGTTGGTGCGAATATTGCGCCCGACGGAGGGTTAACTTTAATAAAGAACAAAAGTGTAGCCTACAAAGAGAGTTTTGGATTCTTTAACTCTCAAAACATTTCAGAATTATATTCTGTAATTAGATACAAAATAGTAATAGATGTTCATGGCTTAACCGAAAAAATCCTTATCCGAAATGGCTTTCCTCCTTTAGTTATATTAACCGGGACTGTATTTATGAAAATGCGGAATTGAAAAATTGCAATAAAACTCAACAAGAAATAGCTAACTTATTGTCAGATAAGCTTAAATTTAATAGGTTTAGTCCAGTTCCCCACATTTTCCCAAGTACATTCACGTAAGTCAATCGGCAGCTTTTGGCCAACAGAACATATGGGATATTTGCTTGGCTTAATACTTGATTCAACTCCTTGGGATTATTTTATGTTTTTCAAATTAATGAAATATGGTTCAGTTACCATAATATTTTTTGTTATAAAATATTTTTATATTCTTCTGATAAGTACACTGATAATGACATTTAATTTCCTCTTGGGGAAAATTTAACAATCAGTTTTTACGAAACATTACATTTGAACATGTTTATTAATATCTGTGAGCAAGTTTTAAAATTTCAGTAAATATTGTATGATAATTTATGAGCATAGTAGGTATATGGTGCACTATTTTAGTAGAGGATGGCATAGCTCTGTTTCATAAAACAAATGAACCAAGGAAAGAATATTAATAGGCTTAAACAGGAATAGTTGTTTTTCATCTAGTTTATGTACGTCTGATGCAGGAATTTAAGACTGATTTCCTCTCTTTCATCAGTTTGTTTCTATTTAAAATCACATTTAAAAAAAAGAGGAAAATAATATTTAGAATTACTTTTATTTTTAAAAGTACTATTTAATTAGAAGACATGTCTTAGCTTGATTCTTGAAAATCTTAAAGTATTTCATTCTTTCTTGAAGTTCTAAAGACAAAATGCTGGAGCATTTACCATTATTTAACCACATATCTAGTATTTGGTTTTTATTCATTATCTGATTAGCCTTCGTTTTAGGGAATGTGTTTCTGTTTTGATTGTCTGTCCCTAGTCCTACAACCGCTCAATTATCTTGATCAACTAACTTTAAATTCTTCGAAGTGAGTTTTTAAATAGATAATTATATGTGTTTTGGTATTGCTACGAAAATCGTCCGGTGGGTCGTGGATGTAGTCCAACAAGAGGAATGAAAAAAAAATAATGCTTTATCTCACTAAGATTCCAGCAAATCACTAAGGACAGGTAACAAAACTGAACAGCACTTGTATCAATTAACAACACAGGTAGATAAATCACTAATAAATATCAACACTTTTAATAGCGCTCAGATAACCAGCTTCCATTGTTGTCAAACCTCCAATTCAATTGACGCACTGGATGAGGTCTCGGTATTTATACCCTTTTCCGACAGGATGTGACGTCACATAGATATCTCTCGAAGGTTCATGATATTTCCGTACCTAGTAGAGATAGGACCATAATTTAGGCATTTTCTACAAGCTTCATTTTGTCGTGAAAGTCGCCAAATTTAAAACTCTCTTTCTTGTCATAAGATTATCATGTCAGGGAGACAACTTTACAGTTTCGTAACTGGATCTGGACTTTAAACCTCAAGCATATTTTACACTTAGAATTTTAAGAGAATATTTGTGCATAGTCTGCTTTTCAGCAGAATCTTAAAAACGGAAAAAGGCAGTTCGGTCACTTAGAGGACTAGAATACCTGGGATTCCAAATAATTTTTGTTTCGAATTATAATCAAATATGAAGGACTTAATTTTAATTTATAAGGTTAAAAGTAGTTAAATCTAGACATCGTTGTGGAAATTACAACAGTAATTACATTATTAATATCAAACTTTAGCAGATCGCACTCAATTTTTAAAAAGTTGGTTTGGTTTTATTTTCCTGGCTCAAATACTATAAGCTGCGCCAAAACTGAACACTGATTGCAAAACAAAAATGTACAAATATGTTTGCTGTAAAAGAAAAATATGGAAGGCATTACCTGTGGACTAGATTCAAATTTCTGTGGAGGTACTTTTGTAATTATAAGAAAGTTTTTCAACCGGAGTTCTTCTTTGGCATCGTCGTCGTGACATTTAAAATCGTCTTTCTTTAGATTTTTGGCGTCTAAGTCGAGTTTGCTGACAACTGTCGTGAAATCTATATTGCTCTTGAGCAATGGTGCGCTGTAGAAGTCAGTGTAAAGTTTCTGAGGAACAATTTCTTTTCCCGTTGCCGATTGATGACTAGATTTGAAACTAGGAACTACCAACCTATCATTGATATTATTGGCAGTATGAGTCTTTGGTAATGCGTGCCCATTCATTTCTAACCTGCACTTTTCAGATTCCAGCAATCTGGCGTGCATGCCTTCGTTTTGGTAGGGACTAGATTTCAAGATGGCGCCATTCACAGCTTTTCGCTGGTGATTTTGAAAGATGTTGTTGCGGTCCTCTTTGGATTTCTTTGACTCGTGGCTTTTTCTGTGATTGTTTGTGCAAGCCTTCTGCAACTTCTCGTGTCGCCATTCGTGAGGTGCGTGATCTTTATTTGATAGTTCGGCTATGTGGTGGTGAATCGTGTCGAATCTCTTGGTGTCTGATGTGGAATGCTTCTTTGAATCAGCGCCGGAAGATTCGATGGTTGGAATGCTTGACTGCTTTTTCTCGTTGGTTGTCGACGGACTGAAACGCATGTTTGCCTTGTCGTTCACATGACCGTCCTTGGTTGCATGAGATCTATGTATTTCCTAAATGAAAAGAAAATGTTGGTATGTAAAAATGTGATTATTGGCGTACTATCACGCAATTAAACGAAATATTTGGTTGAATAACATGCGCATGGGCATTCAAGATGAGTGAAAATAACACACACAATTTTAATTATGGCGTTTATTCACTAGCACTTCGCAACTCCTATAAAGAAAAATAATAAACTGATTTAATTTCGAGCAAGATATTTTGACTTTATCTATTTTTTGAAAATTTTAGAAATTAGGAGGAAATTACAAAGCAATATCAATGGAATCATTCAAAGGATAATTTGTTGTTGTCTAAATAAATCTTGTCGGATAATGAATTCCTAAATTATGCCGGAAGACATCAAATTTACGAAATAAAAAAGCGACAAAACGGAAACGTAAAAGATAATTTTGGATACTTGCAGAGGATTTTTATTGATCCCAGTCGAGAATGTCTGGTCAAATAACACACATGGGCAATCATATTTGACAACTCGTTTCATACGGCACTTTTGTATGGTAGTTTTTGAGGAAGTCAAGGTGAAAACCTTCCCTATTTTCTTGGTAATACTAATAAACGCATATATTTACAAACAATATAAAATGCCAAACCTGTGATCTGAAGGATACAGGTTTTCCGAACTCCTGGCTGCCATTTTCTTTCGGATAATTCGTAACTGGCTGTTGCCATGGCGTCCAAAGTTCAGCCTCCTTCTTCAAAGGTTCTGGACTAGGTTGGATCACCAAGTTTAAAGGAATAGGGTTATTCACAGTTGTAGGTGCTGAGGCATGATTACCAATGGTTGTTGGCGTACACTGAATCACTGGAGCATTTCTCACACCTACAGAAGATATATTCTATGAATAAAATGTACAGGAAGTCTCTTCTTGCTTACTTCATAGAAAAAAGAACTGTAAAATGGCAGGCGATAACTATAAAAATGTGCAAAATGCAGTTTAATTAATTATTCTTTATCAGATATATCAGGCACAACTCGTTTCACACAAGTATCGAGCACTAAAAAGCTCTATAATGATTCTTGAAATAATATTACCAAATTCCGAATAATGTCATTTGTAAATTAATAAATTTACAATGAATACAGATATATTTGCGTAACAAATATATGTTTTGTGTAGTTTGCCATAAACTAATTATTTTAGACTGATATTTACAGATAAATATAATGTTTAAATAATATAAAAAAGAAGAAGAAAATCATACAATTCTTTTTTCTATTGTCGTATTAGTTCACACGAAATAAAATTCAGAATAAATAAGTAGATAATAAATGAAATTGTTTACAGAATGGTAATTCTGTCTAATTAGTCAATCAATAATAGTATTTATGTTCATCTTAATGTCAGAATAGCACTGAAGTAGCGAATTAAAATATTTCTTAATGTATCATTTACAAATTAAAGGTAGTCTATTAAAGCAATATATAGAACTCGTCAACAAGAGAAGTAATGTAAAGTCAAACTCCCTTTTGCAGAATTTTATCTTGTGTCAAATTATCATCCAAATCATTTTGGGATTCTAACAGTCAAGCTGAAAATAGACTCTATAGCAATTCATTTATGCATTATACTTAAGAATGGAAATACTATTCCTGAAAAGGTTTCGTTGTCATACATGACAGTCCAAGTAGAAATTTTAATAACACTAATATCATTCAATCTTAAATAACAAATAATAAATATCGTTCGTAAATCCACAAACAGATTCTTAAACAGGAGTTAATGTTTCTAAACTGGAAGACTCTTTGTTCTGGAAATAATTTTTACTATGAAAAGTTTTAATTAACCATGCAATAAATGAAAAAATGTGTAAAAATACGTATAGCTAGAGTCATTTCGTTAATAATAACTAATATCATATTTTCGATTTTTAACGTTCCCTAACACAATGAAATAAAAATCAGACAAAAAAAATTATACTTACCTACCTTAGATTTCAATAGATTTAAAATTTAAAAAATTCATTACTAAAGAAGTTTTCTTTCATTTCCAAAAATCTTTTATCAAGCAAATAAATTTCTATTAACAAGCAAATAAACTTTTATTATCAAGCAAATAAATATTATTTTCTGCAACTTAAAAAAAAATTAAAAATTCATTTAGTAAAAAAGTTATTAACATTAAGCTGAAAACATCGAGCAGAAATAATACTTTTAACGAATCAATTTTAGAATATGATTTTGTTTTTTATATTTAACCGTTTAATTCTCATATCTTTTTACATTCTAATGAAGTCAAAGTAATACAAAAGGAACCAGGAAATTATTTTACATTTAATAACCAACCATTCATAGCTTAAAAAACTACAAATTCATTGTATTTGAAATAAACTAAATAGCGCGTTTGCTACTGCAAATAATTTTCTTCCCATCAGAAAAATAAGAAAGGAAGAAAGAAAATATTTCAAGAAGACAATACAGGCTAAATTACTTTTGTAACAACTCTTAAAAATAAGAATCATAATAAATCAAATATTTAACGAATCGTTATAAAAGAATATCTGCAGACGATAAGAAATAATACCCAAAGAAATAACTTATCGTCTGCAAAAAACTCAACGAAGAACTCAAATAACATTTCCGGAGATTAAATTTAAATAAATATTTATACAACTATAAACTTTTCAGTTTCGTGTTTTCTTTATTTTTTAAATAGCAAACGGTATTAAATCATTCTTTTTTTCGTTCTACTCATTTTATTATGAACCTTTTTTAAAAAAGAATAAAGCTTACTCGGCGATTCCGTTCTTTTGCTGCTGGAACTAGAATAATTTGAATTATGTGATTTCTTGTGTTCTTCTCTCTCCCTGTGAGATTTCTCGCGTTCTTTTTTCTCTTTTTCCCTCTGTTCTCGCTCTTTGTGCTCTCTTTCTCTCGTCTCTTTCTCTTTGTGTTCTTTCTCGCGCTGTCTCTCTTGCTCTTTCGTTCGAGACTGGTCGAGCTCGATTTCTTTTTCTCGCATTCTTCTCTCTTCTTCTTGTTTTAGTCTGAAAAGTCAGTAGTTTTTTATTTTAAAGCAGACAATATAATTCGAATTTTATTCAAACAATTAATACACTTGCTGTTAAAGCCACGTTAGCATCCATATGTGTTTTTATTGCATTGTCTATTGAACAATGATATTACAGAAATATTGTTATGGATATTGTTTTTAGTTTAATTTTTTTATAATCACTGTAACCGGCTTTGGTGATTTGCTTCATCATACTAATAATGAATTGCCTGTGAAATATATCTGATCTCCGTTCAAGTTTGAAAACCAATATAATAAACAACCACCAGCCTTTCTGCTGTTTAAAATTTCAACCGCAATTTTTTTATTTTTTTATTTTAATCGGCGTCTATGGACGAGTTTTCTGGTTTATTTATTTGGATTCACAGACCGTTTTCCGGTAACCCTCCGATTTAAGCAATCGCTAAATCCATTTGGAAACAGTATCAAGATAGAAGTTCGAATCAGTTCTTTCTTTAGTACACAAAGCGTTGAATTCCGTGTTCCTTGAGTTTGTGTAGTCCTTTCTTTTAAAATCGGTTAAAAAAAAAGCTCTTAAAGCATTTAAATTCTAAATGGAGCTATTGGAATTAGCTAAATCGTTCGGTTAAAAATTTAACCGTAAGTGATTATCTAAGTCGTATGGTTGAAAATTTAACCGCCAAACAAACTTTCGAAGTCGCCAAAAAAGAGATAAAGAATAATTATGGTAACATTTCCACAAAATTAGGCTCTTATTTTAAGTAAACATTGAGCGTTACAACAATAGAAACATTAAGTTTAATATTTTCAAAGTATTTTTATGGCATAACATTAAAAAACTCCACTTTAAACATTAATTAATATCTTCAAAGAGAGTGTTGAAATTTTGGAGATTCCCATTGACTTAACATTATCACCGGAAGTTGATGGGCCCGGCGGAAAACCTACTTTACCGCAAATGAACAAAACAGAAAACTCGCCCATTGTGCAATTGGAATCAAATATCATTTTGCAGATGTTTCACTATATTTCAAATTGTAACTTTAAGCTATTCTGAATTGGACCAACTAAACAAAACTCATTATATTGCAATATTTTTATAGTAATATTTTCCGAAAACAGTTATATTTGACTCATACAACCAGTCTTTGGGTGTTCTGTAGTTCCTTCCGAAACACATTCCAAGTCTCTCATGTCGACTTCATCATCCTTAAAATTTATTCCTTACAACAATAGGAAAATTGAATTAATCCTGAAAAATTGACTGTTTATCTATAGGTTGCTTTGTTTACATTTAAGTGCTTGAACTACGAAATTCCAGTGTAATGCTAAGCCATTAGAATCCTTTCATAGCGGAAGTCCAACATACAAGCAAATAAAGTCAAGGTTTTTAATGTAAGTAAACAAACCAGAAAACTCGTCCATATAGAAATATAGAACGAGTACAAACAACATTATGAAAATTTAATAAACTTATCTGAATTCTTTGAAAACTTACTTGAAGTTTTTTATATGTGTCTTTATTAGAGTTTTTTATTTGTTTATCCTCTTGCTAACAAACATATTTTTATTAAATATATTAAATAAATAAATAAATAAATTATATAAATGAATCAAATTTGACATGTGGGCTTTGAACCAATATTGGAGATCTCTATCACATTTTGGCCGAATTACAAGAAGGTAAAGGAAAAAAGTTATCTTTTGTCCTTGTGCATTTGAACTGGATAATTCAAAAACGTAACGGACTAGATGGATGAATTTTGGCATGTGATTTTTTCACCAGAATTTAGATCTGTATCGAATTTTCCAAATCTGAAAATGGCTTGACTGTCAATCTGTTTAATCTTTTGTATGTGAACGAGATAATTCAAAAATACAACAAAGTAGATAGATGAATTTTCATGTATGAAATTTCACATCAAAACTACAGATATATGTCAAATTTTGGATCGGTAGACGGATAAACCATTTGTCTGACCGTGTATATATGAACACGATAATACAAGAATGCAACGATCTAGATAAATGAAATTTGGTTGGTGGGTATGAAACCCAAGCTGTAGGTCTGCATAAAATTGTTAACCCAATTGGTTAATGGAAAGAGTTCCGAACTAAATACTCATTTCCCTTCAGTATACTTACTACGATGCTATACACAAAATGTACTACGTAAGTATATGAGAAAGTCTAGGTAAGTCTAGGTTGTGTAAAAAGCAATTGTAGTGCCATATACCCAAGAATAATACTGTCATAAACCCAAGAATAGATACTGCCATTAATCCAAGAATAGATACTGCCATACATCTAAGAATAATATTACCAAATACCCAAAAATATTATTGTCATTTACCCAAGAATAATACCGAAAGTCTCATTGCAAGCATAGATGGTTTCATTCCTTACCTTTCATGATTGAGGATATTGCTGTTTGTGGAGCTGATTGACAGAGACTGAGCAAGAAGGTCCGCCGCGTACCGGCTGTTGGGATAGAAGGCAGCCGGAGGAGCCATCATGCTGGGCTGGGGATAGGGCATCACAGGTGGCCGGAGGAGACTGTACCGCTCCAGGTACAGAGGATCATCGAATCTGTGCAAGGACAAAATGTACAACCACTCTAACTTACCAAGATAATGAACTGGAAATTTGTAAGAACTACCTTGGTTAAAAATGTATGGGAATCCAATAATTGGAATCCATGATATGAAAAAGTGATTTAATAAGTGAAAGGTAACTTGGTGGTGATATACGATTAACTACGAAATCCATTCAAAACACAACAAACTCGAGGAATTCACTGACATGTATTCAGCTTATCGTTAATGTATTTTACGGAGTAGATATTAAAAATATAACTGATCGTTGAGTCGGACTTTCGATGTGTTCCGCATTTATATGTGTAGGTGTATCATTAAACTCCGGAAATGCTTCTGTAGAGCCCCAACAAATGGCACCATAGCGTTATTTTTGTACTGATACTGACCTGCGATATTAATAACGCAATATACGAATGACATCGTCGTATTAACATCGGGTGCTGATATAGCAGAGTTTTTATATTTGCATGTAGATGTTAATCTATGATTTCGAAGGTCATCAAAAAGCTTCCAGACTAGCTCTATAGAGCGCCAACAAACAGCACCACAGGACTGTACTAGTAGTGACTGCAAGATTAGAAGGAATGTGCAATGTGGATTGCAGTGATCTGCCATCTAGATACGGCTATGTTCCAAGTGACGTTGATGTATGAACTCCCGGTGTTTTCAACACATATGATAAAAAAAACATCGATATTAACCGGCATTATTGATAAGGCAGTATGACGGTCGGCATTGTTGTGTTAACATTGAGGGCTGTTATAATGGGATACTTGTGATCACATGTGTGTTAGTAGGCCATCAAATAGTTTCCCAGTCTAACTCTCTAGAACGCCATTAAATTCTATTACGGTGTTGTTTATACTTGCAGCTAATGCAAGATTAGAATAAGCTTGCAAGTTTCGGTTTTAACGAACTGCAATCAAAATTACCTCGTGTGTGCTAAGTAACATAGATGTTTTGACGTTACAAGCTGCTTGATTCATATTCATTAGAACATGATTAAGACTAACACGAACATACTGTCACAAAAATCCCGCTTAATAGCGCCCGATGTTAATAACAACTGTGTCACACTGTCTTATCAATATTGTAGGTCAATGTAAGCACAAACATGCGCTACAATTTTTTGGAGCTCTGCAGATCTAGCCTCGAAACTTCTTGATACATCTAGTTATTTATAATTCACTGTATAGAAAACATATATTAGATTTACCCATTAAAAGATTGGTTTTAGTACAAATTGATCAGAAGCTTCGGAAAACAAAATCGAAACTAAAATATGAATTAATAAACTTCAGATTTTTTTCATTTATTCTTTTCATATTTTTCGTTGTTCGACGTCTAGTTAAAGGTCTAATAAATGATATAAAATGGATTTTTTTAAAAATAAAGCTTCTCATGAAAAGAAAGGAGATAATTTTTTCAAGTAAGATAAAATTAATAAGACGTTTGAATTTTTCCTAAAATTATTAACATAGTAGTTGAATTTGAATGACAAGTGATTTTTTTACTACAGCAAAACTCATTTATTTCAACACCAACTGAAAGCTGGTGAACCGAACTCATTAGAAAGCCCGATAAGTTTCATTCAGTTGCATTAAAATAAATGGAGGCAGTTATGCAAAATGAAACCAACTCCAAAATATACATTTCGAGATATAACTTTTTTCGCAAAACATTACAAAAGTACACAAAAAAAATCTGATGTTGCATTTTTAAAAAACTATTTATTGCATTATCCGTAATCTGTTGTGGAATATATTGCAGTTGGTTCAATTTTAAATGCCGAAACTACATAAACTTCTGCGCACATTCCAATAGTTAATTCGAAATCGATGCATTTGACATGGCGCATCTATATACACTTCGGTACAATTTTCAATAGGCAATCCGATATCCATAATTTTGCTTTTCAAAACCACACACACTTCGGTGCAATTTTCAGTAATGAATTCGAAATCTATAAAATTATTATCGGTTCCTGATTGCATAAGTGCGTCCAGTTATAACACATGGTTTTCGCATTTCAGTAAAGTAAGCTTACCTGTATGCTGGATGGGAGAGATGTGGGGGAGGCAGAAATGCTGGAGTGTACGGATAGGACGCGGCTGGGTGGGGATGATCAAAGAGAGACAGGTGATGAGGGAGGGTGTTTCGAGATTCCTCTGTTCCCCGATACGGCTGAAACCCCCTCGAAGACGTTAAGGAATCGTCTGGCCTAGGCAAAGGTGCAATGGTTGCATGAGGCCTATGAAACAAAAGTGAAACTAAGCATCATAAATTGCAAAGAAAATTAATTTAAAACCGGATGACGCTATAAACCTCAAAGTTAACCAAAAATAATTTATTGTTATCATTGCTTACCTTGATTGTGAAGAAGAAGTTGAGCCAGATAATCCTTTATTTGGCATATTAGATTCGTCCCACTTTTCTGAATGTGCAGGCCTAGGAACACCTTTTGAAGAGTCTATCTTCACCCCTAGGGAGTCTTGTAAATGACCGTTGCTTAATGTACTGGAGTTATTCACTTGCTGTACATTGCTCAGATCCATAACCTATAATGGAACAATTCTGTTAGATATTTTGAATAGTTATTTCTATGCAAGAAGTTTTGTATTAAATAAAACCGCACATTAGATGGATTAAGTAAAATAGAGCGTCAGACAAAAACTTCATATCAGCGACTTTAGTTAAGTTGTGTCTCCAAAGTAATCTAATGGCAAAATCTGGGTTTTAGGATTAGAGAGTCGCAATTTCAAGACCCGATTCCACCACATATCTACCCAGTATGTTGATCTGGAGCACGTTAATTTCATAGAGGCCAAACGCCCCTCCTTTGTATTGTAATGCACTGGAATTAAGTTTTAACTACACAAAAACTCACAATTAAACTTTAAACTAAAATATTTAATCTCAATTTATCATGTGGATGTATATTGAATCAGTTGTATATATATATATGGATTACAAAATTCTTATAAATATAACCCAGGAGGAGTCGCCATATTCGGCATTATCTTTTCTTAAAGCAGCGAGCTTTGCTCGGGAACGTCCAGCTAGGACCACAGGTTAAACGCCGCTGCTATAGAAACCAACGTTAATATTTCCTTGTTATCTCGCCTTTTTGGCGATTTTATGCACCCCGCTCTACATGAATAGTACTTAATTACCACTTGGGGCACCGGACATAACAATCTTTATCATTTCCAAAATAGGCCGCTTTAGAAGTCATTATACCTGTGAAGATCATTAACAATCCAGTGCCGAATGCTGCAATGAGCGGATCGCCAAATGAATGTTGTAGCCTTCTGCTTATCTCTCGTTCTCTATGCAGAACGCACGCTTTCTCATATGATTAGCCGGTTTGTGAGCAAATGGGGATACATTCGTTAGAGTATGCTGTGGATGTTCGGAGATGAGGATGCCAGCTCAAGTGGTGTCATCGTCATCTGTCCATGATTCAAATTACTATGTTCGACCCCAAATTACATTCACGTGACTTCAAAAGGGGCATTAATTTACCTAAACTGTCAAAAATCGGCCGTAGCTGCAATCGAAAAAAGTTTTCGCATAGCTTTAATAAAACGACGCAATTGAAATTGAGCTTCAAAACGGAATTCAATCTGACTAAACTAAGCCAGGATAAAAAGGTCATAGCAAATGAAAAATGTTGCCAACTAGCTTTCGATAATGTCATAAAATGAGTGATCACAAAGACAGATTTAGTGAACCATTGCAAAGTTATGAAGCTGTCATTTTATGGGAGCGAGACGAAATAATCTACTAGTCTGTCATATTGCACCTTTCTGAATTTTTAAATCTTTGCGTTTGCATTCAACAACTGACTGGGAAAACCACCAAAAATTTAATTCAGTTCATCCAAAGAGAAATAAATGCACACAGAGTGCTCTTTGTAGTGTATAATGTTCGAAGGGCACCGACCTTCCTGCTCTCGGAAGTGTGCGTGGCGACGGGTCTGCTGGGGGCGATTGTCATGACAGGAGGCGATGAAGCGGCGTACGATACTTGGTGATTGGTGAGGAACATGGCTTGAGGAGGCGGCTGGGCGTTCGAGACGCTCCTCTTGGGCGTCAGAGATCCTTGGCTCAGCACCGGAGAGGAGACGGGGGAGATCTGGGTCAGGTCTTTTTCTCCTGGAAGGAAGAAGAGTATTAATCAGTTTTGTCTTGATGATAAATAGTTTCGTTTTGAAACGTATCGTTGGTAAGAAGCACGTATTTAATGTACTGTTGTAAGGTATCAGTACACAAAAAATAATCTATTTTATTGTGTCCGATTACATCATTTGTCGAGAATTAGATATTTAATAATTTGATATGGGATTTAGAGGGTTTTTTTTTTGTTTTCTTATCACTAATGGCACTTTTTGGACCAAAAAAATCGTGAGAATTACTCTGTAGCATAGCTGAACTAGATAGTCCTGAATATATATGTTCCTAACTGCAACTTATATGTATCTACACATTGTATAATTACCCCACTTAATTAGTCTTGAATATATCACTCTAAAGTACTCAAACTATACTGTTATAATTGAAAAGAATTAAATTTAAGCTGCATTTGTAAAAATTTCAAGTGAAAAACTTATACTTAAAAAACGAAAGGTTTTTCAACTTCTTGGAACTCTTTCTATAAGCCTTAACGAGCGTAGAAAAAAATACAACATCTGCCGATGATGCGGTCTCTCTACGCATTGGCAACTTGAGTTGTCACTGATTATAGCATATTTCCTCCATGCTTATTCATATTCTCTCGATTTTATGCAATGAATTGATATAGAGTCCATTCCTTACCGGAAACAGGATCCACAGCTTGCTTGGCCAACTTTCTGAGCGCGGCGGCAAAACTCGAGGTTCTGTTGGCTGTGTTGAAGGCGAGATTGGCACCCTCGTAAGATGGGATATTGGGCTGGGCTGGCACGACCTGATGCAGGGGCGACACGGCAGCCATGGTTCGATGCTTCTGGGGAGGGTTGCAGGGGTGTTGCATAGATAGGGAAGGTGGTTTGCATCCATGAGGCAAGCCTGAAAGAAGATGTGGTTCATGTAGCATTGTTCTTACCTTGATGAGTGTACATAAATTAATAACACATGAAATGGAGGTATTCTAAGAGAAGTTTTTGATGCATTTAATTATCTTTGGATTTTGAAATTATCTTAGTCCAACCCAATCTAGAAAAATACCCAACTTCTTACTTATGAAGCTCAATTATTGGCAGTAGTTGCGTGAAAAAGAATCCAGCAAATCAGTATGACAAATACATATGGCAATATCGTCGGCGCATTCGATATTGATGTGTATATACGACATCCTCAGGTGATACATTAAGACTGAAAATTTCAATACGTGGCGGCAGCCTTTAAAAAGGAGTAAAATACTAAAAATGGGGAGGCATAATGTTTTAAAAAAGTGATATTAAGTTAGAAAAAAATGTAATAATTACAGAAAAAACAGGAAAAGAATTTGTTAACAGAAAATGCCATCTTTAAGGACAAAAAATTTAATGTTTATCATTCAAATTCATTAGGATGCGATGAGGGGAAGGGAATGCCATTCAATTAAAATAATCTCAAAAGGGGCATAGCCGAAAATGATAATGAATTTGGGATCGAAGGAACTCAGGTTGGAAACCTGGTCCTCCGTGTATATGTGACTGGTGCTCATTAAATCCATTGTGGAGAGTCAAACCTCATCCCGGAAGCTTGGAAAAAATTAAATTATTGTAAACTTAGAATAAGTTCAATTTTTATAAAATATTGTCACCAGGAAATAATATTGAAATATTATACTGTCACCAGGAAAACACAACGCTACAGGATTTTAGAACTTTACAGAATTCGGAACATCAGAAAGTGAATGAAAAATCATTTTTAAAAAAAATGTCAATCTTTAGTCAAGAAGTCTTAGAAGACAAGCTTCTATATATACTTCTTATATTATATTGTCATTATATTATATTTCTAAAATATTAAATTGTCATAAGGAAAATACAACCATACGATATTTTGGAATTTTAACACATAAGAAAATGAGTGAAAAATGATTTTTAAAAAATCCATCGTTAGTCAAGACGACTTAGAAAGCAAGCTTAATAAAAGCGTTCAAAAACATAGGACCTTGTATCGCAGAACTTGAGAGAGCGCAAAATACGAGATACCATGAACCTCTGGTCACTTGCAGAGGATTTCTCCCTTCCGTTGCCACGGCAACGCGGACGGCTCCTTTGTTCCCATTATTCTGTCGGCATTCCATAAAGCAATGGATGGACGGGGGTGAGAAGGGACCTAATAAGGTGCTCTCCAGCGTCGGAGGTCACGTGTGAGTGGACAAGGTGCCTCTCAATTTCCGCTGAATGCCGCCTCAAATGCCTGGATTTTAAGGCAGATTGTTCGCCATTCCGTTTAGGTTAAATAAAGTGAGGGGCATGACGCTGTGGCACTGGCACTTTGTAAAATTAGATCATTACACTTTCATTTCAAAGTTCGTAATTTTGAATGGTGATTTACTATTATAGATAAACTAAAATAAATTTACTGGTAGGAAGATAAATTATTGATATTTTTCGATTTTTTTCAGGAATATAACAAGAAATTAGGAGAATAGGACACGGAATAGGAGAAGCTGAGACAAAGGAGTACCATTTCTTCTTGCTAGCCCGTTCAAGGACGGTGATTTCTTATGAAACCATTTCTATATTAATAAAAATATATTTTATAATATCTAATGAAACCATCTTAAATTTCTTGTGAAACTATCTCTTAAAGAAAGTGCTTCTTGGGCTGGCGGGGGTCTTATGGTAATCTGTTAGTAAAAATACGTTTTCTAATATCTCATAAAAACAATAGATGGCAGCACGAGTTTTCATTTTTTTCCCCCAGCTGGATTTATACGCGAATCAACTTCGGTTTCAAGAAGAAATATAAATCGCATGTACTCCTGAAAGGGTTAAATAAGAGATCGGCAATTTTTTTCAAAAACACCAAATTTATCTGTCATAATAGTTTAAAACTAATTCGAGAGACATAAAAACATTTTAAGAAATAAATAAAGTTAGAAATACTATTATAACAATGTTAAATATATATTTATTAAAATAAAGAAAAAAATCACGCACAGACATTGCTCTCATTGATTTTAAGCAGTGTGAGAATGGGCTAATAATTCTTGTTAAATTTTATACGTCCAGCTTATAAATTGTCTTTTTTAATTAAAAGTAAGAATTCTAGTTGGAATGTGTAATTTATATTTAAACTTACATGTAATGAAATTTTTGTTAAAAAACTCAAGCAGAAACAATTGCTATGTATATCTCTTTGGAAGCGAATCTGAGGGGTTGCCCCCCCCCTTTATGCGGAAAAAATTAAATTTTTATTTAAGTTTAACAACCTAAAACTAGAAATTAAAAAAACAACAATATTGTTCGGGAAATCTAGCTGATTTTGTAACTAAATGTTTTTGTCCACACCTATATTCTGGGGTACTTTTAGGTTTTTATAAATTGTTTGCCCCCCTCCCAAACTTTTGCCACTCAATCGCCGCCACTGGTATATCTGAAGGTACTGAGAACACTAACTTAACTAACACTAAGATTAACTGAAAAATTATTCTACTATTATCCCAGTATTTCATTAGGGTAAGAGAGATTCTATTAAACTTTTTGTAAATTGTTGACACTTCGAGTTTTAAAATTTCATATTGTGTGACTTTTAATTAAATTACAACTTTGAACTGAAATAACTTTTTTAGAGTCTCACTAGATGTCGCTTTGAATGCGTGCAATGAGAGACGGTATAAAAGGATATTGTTTAACACCAATTCCATGCTTTTTCTCTATTTCATCGTTAAAAATTGATATTTATGCGACGAAAATTCAATACTGTTTCTCCGGAAGTGCTTTCCAACATTAAAACACTGTCCTACGTCATCTAGAGCAATTGGAAAAGATATGATAAGAAAATTTGAAAGTTTTGGTTATGCTTAAAATGATTTCAAGGGAATGACATTTTTTACTAGGTTGTGCTTGTGTGTAACCTCTTAAAGTTCTCACTTTGAAAATATTATCCATTAAATTCCTTTCCGACTATCGTCCAAATTAAAAAAAAGTTTATAGTACTATCTTCAATGCCAAAAAATTTATTTCATTTCGAAGTTGTAGGTTAAATAAAATCGCACGCTGTGTATTCATACATTGGAATAAAACTATATCAAACATCAGAAAAAAAAGAAGAAGACTTTTGAACTAAATGCGTTAAAAAAATCTTACTTTAAAATGCTCTGTGCCTTCTAATTTTTAATTTTTTCACTTAATTTTTATTATAATCATTTAAAAAATTATTATCACCTTATCAACCTCATTTACACCTAACTTTCAGTTTTTCAAAACAACAATTGACTTTAAGCTATTTAAATGAAGTTTGAATCTAAAATCGATACACTGATTTATTTTAATGCATGACAAAAATCTTGATAACATTAATTTTATCCAATTTTCTCAAAAATTAAGACGCATGAAGCCTTTCAAAGACATGTAAATCGGAAAAAAATCCTTAATTTTTTGAAAAAATTATCTACATACTTGCGCCCCATAAACTCATTAATCAATTTACTTACAACACGTATTTTGATGTCATTTTATTCTCATGTAAGTATATACTTTGAAGATGAAATGTTACAATGGAAATTCCATTTTTTTCTAATTTCATAGTGCATCATCCCCTTAAAGGTATTCATACTTAGTTTAAACCGTATATATATTAAAGATTAATATTGTACATAGGTCCCTAAACTTAAATATTTCGTAAAAAAAACCCCGTTTTTTATTAATATTTTTAGATCAACATTGTTTTCTTTGTCTTCAATATAATAAATACACAAAGGAATTAAACAAACGTTAAACAATAACACGCAATTGAACAACATTCAAGCTAAAAGAGCAAACAAAATTTAAATCAAAAACCGCAGAAAAGAAACAGAACACCTTCAAAATCCTTAACCAAACGCTGCTTTCGAAACCTGAATAGTTATGGAGCTTCATTGATGTTTACAGAAAAATCTTTACTTAAATAATTTGCATTACAGCTATTTGGCTATATTCAATTCGAATTGAAAATAATCTTTTTAAAGAATTTGCATAGAAGGACAATACAGCTAAGAAAAACTTTTTCACAGAGTTTTCATGGAGCAGCATTGCAAAAAAATTCTAAGTATTCACTACGACGAATAATCTTTTCATACATCAAAAGTGGAGCCAGTGGCGGAGAGGGGGGACGTTTGCCCCCTCACTTTTTGCAGAAAAAATAAAATTTTTATTTCATTTGTCAACTGTTAACTTTTAACTCTATAACCCAATTTGCTCAGAGCATCTCAATCTTACCATTTTGTAGCAAAAATTTTCAATTTTGGTATCTACCCCCTATATGCCCCAATACTTTTAGTTGTCTTCAAATGTTTTGCTCCCCTACTTATGAGTCCCAATCGCCTCTACTGCGTGGATTAGAATTACAGCCATTACGCCATATTCTCTCCGAAATGAAAATAATCCTATGAAATAATTTGCGTAGAACGACCTTACAACTATTTCTGCACAATTAAGAAGAATAATCTTCTCACACAATTTGCAGGGAGCAGCATTACAACAAATTCTCCGTATTCACTATGAAATTAAACGAATATCTTTTCACACATCAAACATGGAGTTGAATTACAGCCATTCTCCACATTCAATTCCAAATGAAAAGAGTATTCTTTTCACTCAATTTACATAGAACAAAATCGCAGACTCACCTGCCAGGATGGACATATTGTTAGCTGTGTTTCAACTGGCGATTCTTGTCGGTTCAGAGCGCATTCAAAGCAAGAGGGGAAACAATCGTTTCGAGTTCCAAAAGAGTAAACAAGTGCAGCGGATCGATACTAGCATCCTTTATCATTTATCTCCCTTTACTCCCAGTGCACGTGGACCTTTTCATTTTCTGCCTTGATAGGAACGCGGACTCCACTGTTGACAAGCCTCGCCACGCCACGTACGTCGCCAACGCAGCCAAGCATCGCCAATAGGGAGTGAAGAAATACAAGCGTGCACTTTTTATTTCTCGTACTTGAAGTATCAAAAAGGAAAAATATTATAATCGTCAAAGAATTCGACCTCGAGATCTAGAGAATCTCTTCAGATTATGCTTCCCTGAGTTCGAAAAAATCATTTTTGGAATTAAGTCTGTCTGTCTGTGATCGCGATAATTCAAACACACAGAAAACTAGATGAATGAAATTAGGTATGTGGTCTTCAAGCCAAAAGTATAGATATGCGTAAAATATTGAACAAAAATCTTCCAAGGGGAAATCTGTTTGTTTATTTGTCCGCGAGCATATTAACAAGATAGCTCAAAAAATGCCTCAATCTGGATAAATGGAATTTGGCAGACAGTTTTACCAACGGATCTCTGGATATGCATCAGATTTTGGACCAAACGCTTTATTGGATTGACAGTCTGTCTGCACGTCTATTCGATTTCATGTGACCGTAGTAAGTCAAAAACGCAACTAGCTAGATAAATGAAATTCGGTAAGAGGTCATATCACCAAAATTATAGATGAGTGCAAAATTAAGGACTCAATTGGTCAAAGGGAAGAAGTCCAGAATGTATATTCGAATTTTTTGATTACTACGATACACAAAGCATGTGTATATAAACATACGCATATGATACACAAAGCATTGTGGAAACATGCGAGAAAGCGAGGGAAGAACTGACCGCTGGTATTTTAGATGTTTATGTTACGCACTCAAATATTGTGTTCTGTGCTAATCCGGAAATGTTAGTAAAATTCTACACAGTGTTTACAGCTAAACAACAACAACAAAATTCACTTCTCAATCTAAAAGAAAAACTCTTAAGAACTGAAAACGGTAATAGAAAATTCCAGAGGCATAATTCAGCTCATAATTTTAAGAATCCATCATAAAGTAAAATCCATGATTAAGAGGTAATCGAACTGAAACTTGTCTTTATAAGTTATCATCCAACCACCAGTATGAAAAGTAATAATAAAAAATCCTTTTTCTCAATTCCGCATTTCCTGTTTGAGAAATGTAATTGGATATAACTGAATACATTTAGTTCAAGAATGTATCCAAAAGTAACAAATTTCACGTAACATCTTTTGATATTCTGTTTTATATTAACTGTACTTTTTTGGCTATTACAACTTTTTTTAATATTCTACCCATTAAAAAGCCAAATTACGTCAATTGTAAGAAAAAATTGTTTCCTATCTTCTCCTAAGAGACCGCTTGGCAGTCACTCTCATGCGCCTCTAACTGGAAGGCATTGTAGATCCTTATTTAATAACTAGCCGCCTTCGACGACTAACTTGTTTGCCGGGAATATAATTTCATTTGAATTTCTTATGCATAATTTGATATTCATGATTCTCTTAATAAAGCTATTTTAATTTGTAATAGCACACGCAATTAAATATTTGTTTAAAAAATGAAAACGGTTTGAGTTGCATTACAATAATGAAAAGCATTGTATTATTAAAGCAAAAGCACAAATTATGCCTAAAAAGATTTGTAAAAATTTATTAAAATTAGAGAAAAACTGTTACATGAACTTAATATCATTGAAAGGGTAATTTTTTGTACTTTCAGATGGCGTAAAAATGATTTTTGCAATGAAATAATTTCGGAAGTTATTAAGGAAAAACGCCAAAATTTTGCTTAATTTTTAATTAATTGGAATTCTTATTAAAATTTCGAAAAAATGTCTCCGAGGTGCACATTCCCACGCTACAAAGTATGTTCGTTCCAAATTTCGTAGCTCTAGGTCAGCAGTATGTCCTGTAGAGGACCAACACACACACAGGCACACACATTCTCCTTTATTATTAGTAGAGATATCCATGCATTTTTGTAAGCGCTACCGACCATCAATCGAAAGCAACGTCAGTTTAACACATGATAAAAAATTATTTTCATTACTTTAATGAAATAGAATTATTCTTATCAACCGAAGGAATTATCTATTGTTCAAAAAAGGTAATTATCAGTTATTAATTAATAAGAGAGAATTGATCAAAACTGTCTGTCACTGAGAATAAAAAGATCCAATTATTATCTTTTAAGTATTAAAAAATTCGTGATTATTTCAAGCATAAAAGTCCAGAAAAAGAAACTTGATAAATGATGAGTCAGAAAGTAAAACGAATTTTTTTTTTGTCTCTTCTTACAGTAATGCAATGATAACTCAATTCACAAAAAAGCATCAGTTATCATCTTGCTTATAAAGCCGTTGATTCGATTAAAATAAGTTTAAAAATATGTAGATTTCCTTAATGAATCTTATTTTAAAGGGTAAAGAATAAAATAAATAATATGTTTTAAATATATCTTTTATTTCATTAGTGACATTCCTTCAAATTATAATACACACTCCATCCAAAAATATGGTCTGTATTTCGAAATAACTTTTTTTCGAATTTATGATACACATTTACAAGTAATAACAATACTAGTGAAGTAGAGTAAATTCATTAATGGTGCACATAAATATAATTTAAATGATTAAGTAATTTCATTTCAAATGGAATTTAGCCTCGAATAGTGTTTCTTTAATTTCACTATCTCTCAAAATGAAGTTTTGCCTTATTCATATAAGGAATTTTATAAGAATTTCAGTTAATTCTTTTGATTTTTCTTTGAAAAACAACACTTCGTTCATCAAAATTGCTCATTTTCTAAATACAGTGGGTGCTATTTTATTTCATACAAAAAATTTCTTATTCAAAATTTCTGTCTTAATTGAATCCAGGTTAGTGCTTACTATCACTTACTATTTAATGGTTACTACCAGATACAAACAAGGCTACTTAATTATTAAATAATTTATTTTATCCATTAATTTTAGTGTGTTTAAAATGTATACAATATTTTAGGATTGAGAGAGTACTAAATAACAGATTTTATAGCTATCTAAAAACTAAGTTCCAGTCTTCTTGCCAATGATTGTTTTTCTCAGGGTGTAAAAAAATCATGATTAAAAAAAAGCAGATTTTTTTTTATTTAAATCAGATTTTTTCGACTAAAATCAGATTTTTTTAATAAAAAAAATTAAATCAGAATTTTTAAGTAAGTTTAACTACTCTATATATAGAGAGCTGGTAAATACCTAGTTGTTGATAGTATAAATCCGTAAATAAAATATTTCTTTGTTTGGCATGCAAATAACGAATTAAAATGACTATCCTAAAGTATTTTGTCCCAAGTGGATAACTTCGGGAGCATAGCGGAATTGAACTGACAGATCATATAATGACTTACTTTACAAATTTTAAAACAAAGATTTAAAAGAAATAAGAAATAAAGCTTTACAGAAATATTAATCACACGCAATAACAATATTATTATTTATTTATTTATTTAAAGATTTGAACAAAAATGTCAGTTTGGCAGTCTTTACCACCCCTAATTGATTTCTTAATTTACTGTGGACGAAACCAAAGGTTGAAAACATTCTTTCAACCCCTGCAGATGTGGCCTTTGCGTTCTTATACTGAAAGGCTCTTTTCTTTATTTTTTTATTACTTATAAGATTTTTATTAATAAATCTGCGACAATCAAATCTGTGACAATCAAATCTGAGACATTGTTGGCAAGCTGAAAGCTCGTCTTAAACGGGCACAAATCTTCTAGTAGATAAGAATGGTCAAGTGAAGATACACCTAAGGGACAAAAATAAAGAAAAAAGGTTGTACTGACTAAGAAAAAGGCAGCACTAGTTAGATTTAGATTTTCAAGAGGATTTCTAGAGTTTAAAAAAATGAAGTAAATCAAAGATTTTTTTAAAAAAATCAATTGATTTAAATCGTGATTAAAATCACTGATTTAAATCATTCACACCCGGGTTTTTCTTAACATTTTTTCGACGACTTATATTCAAGAATAGAAAAGGCGAATTATCACTAAAAACTTTTTCTTCATAAAAAATGAAAATATATAATAAAAACTATATATATATATATATACTATGCTGATGTGTTCAATTTTTCAAAACTGTTTTTTATATGTTAGCATATATGATAATAGTGCATTTCGAAACTAGTTTTAGGTGGTTATTTTTTCTTGAGATACATTCTCAAAATTAAGTAATTTGAGAAATACGAATTCATTTGCTTCTTGTCAACAAAGAGTAGGCCGCATTCTCACACTGACTGGAGCGTTTTTAGTAGGAATGGAGTTAGAGTTTTCCCGACAGCGGGTCCCGATTTGCTCGATAGGGGGGCACGACCTGCTGTATAGGGCGACGAATGCAATGAAATTGGTCTCAAATTTTTGCCAGATTATTATTTATCAACTATAGTCGAATACCTCGTACAAAAATTTTCCCCGACGGGATAGAAAATTTTCCCCAATGGGGGCCCCCCGATCCCCGCTCTGGCGCCACCCCTGGTTCTTAAGTTCTTCCTCAATTTATTTTCGAAGGTTCCATCAGATCTGCTTTCAAATTATCCAGGAACATTATTCTTCTCGTACCATCTCTGGTTTGGGCGATCGCCAGCCAAACACAGCAACCCTACTTGCACCTCTTTCAATGAAATGGCAAACGGTAGCCACTATCAGTGAAGTGTAGCGCGCGAGTGAGGGGGAGAGGGTTGAAGTGAAAGGTTGATGGTTTGATGATGTTCGCGAGGGGGTGGAATGGAATCATCGAGCTATCGTGTGTGGCGGCGACCAGCTGACCCCAGAGGCTTTGTGACTCAGTGCCGGAAGGCTCGAGGGCAGCTGCCGCTATCAACATCGGTGGGGGTGGGGGACAGAGTAGCCCTCTTCCATTATGCCGAGGGGGGCGCGGCGGCTGACTGACTTGTATTATCCAGCAGCATTCCTGCTCTTCTGGAGATAACTATTGCGCGAGATGGATAAGGGGAGGACAGAATTAAAGAATGGGGGTGGGGGTGACACCTTGTCTGTTGGTGCGCTGCGAATTAAGAGTGACACGAAGGGGGGCAGTGGGAAAAAAAATCTGGTTTCACGTAATATTAGCTTGCTTCTAATATCTGTTCCTGGGCAGTCAGGTTTCATAATGAGATTATAGAAAGTATCCGTTGATCAGTCTTTCATTGTGGAATAAGCATATACCAGTCACTTTATTTTGAAATGAGTCAACCTCCCTCCCCTTTTTTATCCTTCTTGTTTTCCAGATAATCGAAAAAACACTGGGAGGGTGGATTAAAATTAATTACTAATTTGGAACTTTTTTTAACCGATTTGAAACGAAATTTGGGCACAGATCTATAATGTAATATAAACCGTCAACACACTTTTATTTTTCTAATCCAGGAGTTAGGAGATATTATTTTTTTACAAGTAGTGATTATACATCGACAGACAATCGACCCTTGTGCGATTTATCAAAATTTGGTACAGGACCATACATTGGCGTGATGAGATAAAACTGTGTGCGCAAATTTGTACATCATCTAGCTATTCAAGTTTAGAGTTAAGTATTCACATGACCTCGGACGGACAAGACAGACTTCCGTAGGACAGATTTTTGTACAAATTTGAGAAGGAACCTACAAATGATACAAAAATTTACAAATTCACATAGTACCCCTGTGCTAATAGTTTTTAATTCCTCGAGTTCTTTTCACTGAGTTATCATTACAACACAACAGACTTACATAATTCAAAATTGTGTTTTCGGAATAAGGGAGGTTTATAAGAGATTCGTCAAGAAATCTCGCTTCGTTGTGCGACATTACAATACTTTCTCTTTGTATGACTTCGTATACGAGATAAGGGCTAATGTTCATCAATTTAATCACTACCTATCAGACTGGTATCATCGAACGCAATGTGGACATGTAGTTCATAGTTGAGCTTACATGAGAAAATTTTATTGAAACATTTTGTAGCTAGTAAGGCTGTATTCATATCTTTTCAATTTTAATTATAAGATGTACAAATATAAGTCAATAAATTAATATGATATTCCAATTTATGCAGATTATTATTTTGTTGTGATGTGTACCAACATTGTAGATTAATAAATGAACTGTTTTTTGAATATTTTATGAGCTCAGTTATCAAGTGAGTTTCATTTTTGTTCTGTTACATGTCTCTAGTTTAACAATCAAATGCATTCCCTTATTCTCTTATGCTCCCCCCCTCACTCGTTTCCAGCACTCAGGAAGACATAAACCAGGCAGGCAGTATCGGTGGGGCTCTATTTTTTTTAATATTTAGTCATGATATTTTTCCTTTTAACTGACCATTTAGAGTCAATGTTGTTTTGTTACTGCAACATGAACTTAGTTTATCCATGTTAAATTATGTAATCGATATCACGCGAAAGTCATAAAATATGAAGTTATAGAAAGAAACTGAGATCGACTTTTTCAATATATGATTATCGACGTTATGGAATTCTATAAAAAAATATTTTTAAGTTTGTCACATTTCCTGCAAAATAATCTTTTAAAATCTCCAATCTTCACCATCAAATTTAAAACTAAAATAATAATATAGAAACTAGTATAACCTCGTCAATATCATATTCTTTCTACAACATTTTTTTTTTACTTTCCATTTTATAAACGCCAAGTATCATAACATTCATGTGACAAATGTTAAGCACTATATATTCTTATTTGCTGTAGTATTCTATTTTAATATTTATTATTATTCTTCTATGTTTTAAAGCTCCTCCGCTTTGCATTCTATTTACATTTTGCTCTATGTTATCTTTTATTCTATCTCGACACCCACACTGAAGGACGCATCTATTTTTCCTGTAGCATTACTCACCTATCAGGGCACTTGCATAATCAGACTCCTACAACAACTCCTGCAACATTTTTGCTTTTATTATTTCGCATGGCAACATTTATTGCAAAACATTTATGAAATCAGATGTTAGATTTTATTGTTTTTTTTTTGTTCCATTCTGACTCGATCACATGATAAATGTCTCCATCAAACGCATCTCACAGTTTAATCAATTTATTGATCTTGGAAGCAGTCTCTCAACATACTAAATCCTTTGTAAGTGGCGCAGCTAGTGCTTAATGCATGGAGAATATATTATGAATTTTTCGCCCCAGTCTTTATCAGTGAAACACAGAAGCGTAAACGACTTCCCCTGGGCGTAGTACTTTTTTCCTTTTCATCATATTTTCCTCTAAAGAATTTCATAAACTAATATGTACCATCTCTAGGTCGAGCTCTAAGACTGGTACTCAGTGCATCTATACACATCCTTCCACCCACCTTTGCATTCACTGACATTTTGCAAAGCAATCAACATACAGGAAGATCTTTATTATTCCTTTTCTGTTTTTTTGCTTTTCCATAGTATACGAAGTATACAAAGAGAAATGTTATAATCAATCAAAAGAAATTCCGAATAAGTTTTGGCAGATATCCACCGTTTTAGACCCTCCTAGGTCGAA
Organism: Araneus ventricosus; assembly: GCA_013235015.1. Lineage (NCBI taxonomy): Eukaryota > Metazoa > Arthropoda > Arachnida > Araneae > Araneidae > Araneus > Araneus ventricosus. The sequence goes on along the minus strand of BGPR01002592.1, from coordinate 67,034 downwards.
AAAACACAATTTTTGGATTATAATGTAATACATTGTCTGTAGGTCTGTATTCTTAGACATTAACTCAAAAACCTAATGGGAGCTAGGGATGAGAAATTTTGGTATGTGGTCTTTAGAAACATAATTTATGGTTTCTAATAAATTTTGGACCAAAATCCAATCAGCAGGAGTCTGTCTATTTGTATATCCCACTTGGTCATGTAGAACTATAACTCAAAAACTTGGAATACTGGATGGATAAAATTTAATTTTGGTTTTATCGTTATGATTATAGATGTATTATAAAATTTTGGGTCGATCATCAAAGAAAAGAACATTCAAATTGTATATTCAATTTCTTTAATCCGATTCGCCGCATGCGTATTGGTAACCAATCTGGTATCGGTGCAATTTACCAGCCGGCAATAAATAATGTTTTTCAAGCATCAATTCAACAATTTTTTTAAAACTATTGTAAATCAATGATTTTCATTATTTCAGCAAATCTTTTATTCACTTTTGCAATTGTTGCAAGTTTAATGGTAGTATCAATTGTTTTCTCCAGAATTCAATTCCAAAGCAGAATTTTTCGCTTTAGTATTCATTGCAGTGATACCCTATTTTATGTTGCTTATTCAGTAATATTTTTTTGGGGCCTTGGCAGCAGTGTTTGATTTCAGGTTTTATTTTTTGTTTTACTTGCAAGTATACAAGAAAGTATTGTAATCGTCAAAAAAAATTCAGAATGAGATTTGACGAATCTCATAGAAAATTCTTACGAGAAGTTTAGGGGAGACCTCCCCGCTGTGGTTTATATTATAGTTATCTCCACAATCTTTGCATTTCGACACTTTACGCAATGGTTTTATCCATCTTTTAGCACTGTAATCCCAACAAACTGCTCATTGACGTAGCTTTATTCAAGTTGTTCTGTCATTATTTTCATTCTTTCAATAAACTGGTTGTATATTTTTCTTTTTTATAATTTGTTGTCGGTTGTCTGTGTGTCAGCATCTTTGTGATTTTCCTTTTCTATTCATCTGTATATACTTATTTATTTTCAATTAGTAAGTCCACCTACATTTCCTTAACAGGTGATAAAGGCCACATGAGCTCTGGAGATGGCCGGTGTGGTGTTAAAATGGCACGACAACTGTTGGGGGCAACGAATTATCTTTACTTTTAACTTTGACTTATTTTAGGATTATCACGTGATTGCAAAGGGCCTCATATTTTCTAATCAAGTTAGGTTGACCAAACAGGATTAGGTTGGTATCCACGGGTAGGTTATCTGGTTAGAATCGATCAGTATAGTGTAATTTCTGCTCGAGGATATTTCCTTGAATTAAGGTTTAATTGTGTTTTCAAGGTACTTGCAATGACGTGAGGTTTAGTCTTGATGGATATGGAGTGAGTGGACTGTGAATGTTATATCAGGTTATGCGGTTAAATTTTTATTGTAGGGTTTGGATCGTGAAATGATTGAGGACCGGGTTCGGGTTGTGGAGCCAGTGTCTGTTCCTTTGGTGTTTGCATGTGGAAGAAAAGATCATGATGAAAGAATATTATTCTTGATCGAAAAGATACCATACTGACTTCCACTCTCGATTTCCTTGCACGTTTTTTTAGTAATTCAGTTCATATACAGTCTAAATTGATATTTGGTCTAAACGATACGCATCTAAATTTACATTGATAAAACCATATATCAAATTTCATCCATCTACGCATTGATTGTTTAGTGTATATTTATGTGTACTCAGATAGAAAGACAGACAGATAGAACTACTCTTTTCACAGATTTTTATTTCAAATTTGCCAGAATCCTAATTTTGGCCAGATACTAAATTCCACTCATTTAACTCATTTCATTTGTTGGAGTTATATTATTCATCGACAGACATAAACCGACAAACACATATTCCAAAAGGATTTTCAGTTTAGTAGATCTGAAATATAGAGATTCAACAAAATCTCTTAGAGATTGGAATTCTTTTTCGATTCACAATACTTTCTCTTTGTTTACTCCGTAGAGTCGCGGTGGCCCTGGTAAGGTCTCTGGTTTCAGGACAAGGGGCTCTTCAGGTCAGACTCGATTCCACCCCATTGTATGAGCCTGCTGCACTTTAAATGGTCCAATAATCGCAGCCGCCAGGCCACAGCTATCCCCACGCGTTCCTCCTCCAGAGGACTGCCAACCCAACACCTGCAAACCTTGTGCAATGAACAGGTTACAATGGCCTGTGGTAAGGACTCGGCCTTGGAACCCGGAGGGAACTAGTTAAATCAACAGACGTCGAGGGGTCAAACCATATTCTCGCTGATGGGGTGCCAGCTCAGGTGTTATCGCCCGTCCCACTTGACCTAACGCCACCTTGAATCCCCTATACCTGACTACTAAAGTCACCTCATCCCATTTTTAAATGAGCTGAGATAGATGAAACACGAACACCAGAGCCAGCGCCCCCAACAACTGACATCCCAGACCAGTTTTATTTGAAAACAAAATTTACAAAACTATTGACAATTTCCAGAAAAAATACACGGAATTAAAAATGAATAATAATAAAAAAACTTACTTACTAACCAACTATAACATAGCAAAGCGTTCTATCTGTTCAAGATGTTTCACTGTATCAGTCTTATTCCAAACACACTAAAAACAATTGGTTGACTTGCTTTGGGTCTGGAACATTTAGTTATTGACACTATGAATCTGGAACTGACAGGAATTCATATTCATGAATTATGTTCGATTATTAATCTCATCTTTTCCAATGAAAGTTGGTTTTGTGGCTACATTCTTCATTGATCTTGAAGTTGTAGCAGGGGAGGCTTGTAAATAACCGCAGTATAAGTAAATATGCATGATGTAGCATGGCGCAATGGGGTAACTGCAAAATGGTGGTGCTTGAAACGATGAAAGTATATTGGAAATGGACCGTGGTTGGTGAAAAATGAATTTATTCCTATTCCAGTGGGGTACTTTAAAAGAAACTTTTGGAGTTATTAAATAAGTCGATCTGCCCGATAATCGCCATCGCTCCATTTCTGCCACTTAGTCAAGAAATTTTTTCTGGGCACCCTTTTAGATGTGATATTGGACATTTCACAATGTAAGACATTAGATGATATTTCAATTGCTTGTTTTTTGAAAATAATCCTGCCCTCTCATTTTCCCAAATAGCAGTGACTTAATCCAAGATAAATAGATATTCTGGGCCTCCAGTAGATTGGTAAATATTATCCTTGCCATTACATTTCTATGTATGCGGTTCATAATATTTACGAGGTCCTCCTCCAAAATAAGCCTCTTTGTTTTAAAACAGGACGATTAATATAACTAAACTGTGTACTTTATTGTGCGAGAAAGCAAAACGCATCAAGACCGCTATACCAAGCATTTTTTGGGGGAGTAGCGGAGGGAGAATTTATGGGACAAAGACTAGTGAAGATGTTGTATAGATTTCCAAAAATGATCGCATTAACACAGAATGACACAACTACCATTCAAGAGATTAACTAACTCGTCCATTTATTACATTGTTGATAAATAAAATAAGAAGCATTCTGTTTTCATCACACAAGTCATACATCTTTTAATAGATCAAAGTTAGAAAATTTCAGAAAGCGTAAATCTGGAATTATTTTGCACTTTGTCACAATGCAGTATCTCAACAGAAATCTTTTTATATTTCGTCACTATACCTAAACAAAATAATCTCTGAATCTCCTGTGTTTTTAAAACAAACAGAAGAGTGATATTCAAAGGAGATTTAATGCGTATATTCATAGCGAAAAGAGCAAAGATAAAAAATAAATCTAAAGCCAAATTCTTTTATCTAGTTGACATAAAGCTCTTGAGCGCAAAAAAATAAAAGGCGCCAACCAACGGTGTGGGAAGATTTTTTTCACTTTTTTTGATAACACCTCTTCTATATACAAAAAGTCCTCGTAGTCTTCATCTCTTCAATTTATCTTCTCTTGAAAGCTTTTGGTATCCGTAAGAAATGCTATTTTGTAGTATTGATGGATATTTAGAACTGTTAGAATTATTACAGATGTGATGAAAACCACCACGACAAAGTTAAGGTGGGGAGACGATCTCTTTCAACGAAAAGAGTTCTGACCGTTATCAGTATAATCTCTAATGTCGAGGGATAAAGATTGGACGGCGAAGTGGAAGTGAGATGATAGACCTTTTTTGGCTCAGAGTGAATGGAATAATAGAAGATTGAGGGAGGGGATTTTGGCCATTAGTAAATGTAACCACTTTTCCACTCCCTTTTTTTTCCAGTCTTGCTTCTTTGACTTGTATTGCAAATAATTACAAAGAGGATTTCTTCCTGTTTTATGAAAGGAAAATAGATGTTGGAAAAATCAGTAAAATGGAATGTTTATTTAAGAACGTTTAATTAAGCCATCTTTACTAAAATGTCATTTAATTCCAGAATATAATTGGGGGGCAGGAATGCTTGGAACACCGTTTCAGAGCACTGGATTTCCTTTCCCTTTTTGCTAGTAATAAATAGCTTAAAAAATCTGTAAGTTTACTTTAGATTTACGTAATCCCGTTTGATGCAACATGAAGCCCATTTTTTGGACCGTCCTCGTAAATTTGAAACGTGGTCAGATGATGGTGGCAGCTCATCCAAGCTCTCACTCCTCTCCTGGGGAGGGATGTGGCAACTCCCTACGCAGTTGCTTGCATACAAATGTGAGTGAATCTGGGTCTCGAACCTGGAATCCTCCGGCTCCGAAGGCAGACCACTTACCACTGGGCCACCGCAGCCGGAAAAAATTTGTATGATATCTCCTTAAATAGCACAATCTTCGTCTAATCACAGCCCTCAAAAATGTTATAGTATTAAAATTAACTCTAAAATAACAAACCATTGTGGCAAACAATGGCAGGAAAGGTATTAACACATTAAGGTTACAAACATTTAAATGTTTTTTTTATGTTTTTTTATTCTGAAAACCCATAATAGTATTTTTTTGTATTACTCTCACCCTTGACACAGTTACCGTCAAAGGTGTAATTTGTTAAGTTTAAGGAATGCCAATTAAATACAAAAGCAGATTTAACATAAATTTAAAAAGAAATATTCTTTTAACATTTTCATTCTCTATTTTGAACTACTGCACGACCAAAACTTAAATATAAAATAATAACTGCAAAATATGCATTGTTTCATTGTTGGCATTTTAGTATTTCACGATTTCAGTACCTAGGTAAAATAACTAGACATTTGAGCAATAAAATATTATCATTGAATTATCTCCTGCTTACTCTAATACCCGCTCCATTCTGTCCTTTCCTTCCTCCTCCAACAATACCACCCAGGTCAGGCGTTTCCTAGCATTGCTTTAATTTCTAAAATGTTTATGAAAATAAAATAAAAGAGTGGATAGAGTAACAATTGCCCTAATATGGAGCTTTTAATTTGCTAATTGTTTTTTCAGTCTCTCATTCGGCGTGTCCCCTTTAACAAGAGACAATTTATTGACGAATATCTTAGAATTTCATCTTTTATTTCAAGACCTTAAAATTCAGAGATTATACACACTCACCTTAACTAGACTTCTTAGCATGAATAAAAGAAATGCACAGCCTTCAAGAGTTTTAACATTTAGATAATTGTAATTACGGATTGAACCCATTTGAATAAATTTTATTCTGTTATGTTAGACTTTACAGCTCAGGAAAAATCTGGGTCTGCCAATCCTGCTGGCTTCAGTATAAAGCAATCAATGTTAATTGCATTGGTTTATACGTTACATTTTAGATGATACCCAAACAAAGGCTCCTAATTCCCCTTCGATCATAGGTAATTGTCTTCCCCTTAACTATAAGACCAGACATCCTTAAACGCACTCTCCCCGGCTTTCAGAGGGCACCAGGCGAGGAATTGCCTTCTTCCTTTGTTCGCGGCCCTTTGAACGACTATCAGGCCGCTTGAACACGACTATCGAATATTTTGAATTCCCACTTCATTCTAACCAAACGATCTTTTCGGCACAGAGACAAAAGGGGGCATAATTAACTTGGAAGGATCCAAAAGGAAAACCACTCTCCGATCCGGACACACTTAGTAGACGTTGTTCAAGATGTCGAACAAAAGAGTTTCCCTTTTAGACTGCTTACGACGACTTAACGACCGATGCGAAATAATTACCGCGCTTTCAACGAAACCCCGGCACAAAATCACCGTGGCTCGAGTGTTTTCAGTTTGCGACTGCTTTATGCAGATTTAAGTAGGCTTTAAAGCAGGACGCGACCTTTCTTAATTATTCCGTTAGGAGTTGGTTTTAATGTCCTCCCTGGCTGGAAGATGGATGTTCCTTCCCCTCTGCAGAAAAGAAGAATTTCACAAAATAGGCAGAGAGTGGTTTGTCATTAACCCAAACTTGGCATTATGGAGTTTTGACTTTCGGCACTTCGTTTTCGCCGGTAAGTTTTAACCCGCTGGGGGATTCAACTAGAATAAAGTTTGAGAATTATGTTGGAATTGTTTCAACGTTATGTCAGTGAATTAATGCATTTGGTTTTTACTGAGCAGTTGGAATTTATAGTATATATTGCTGCTAGGAGTGTCTTCAAGAGAGCATTATTTAATGCTATATAACATCAGGGATTTGCGTGTGATACATTCTGTGCAGTTTAAGGTGACGGACGCAGCGCATTAGCCTCGAAGAAAACTCCATTATCTATAAATCTTGAAAAAAGTATAATGGTCGATATATGTTCGTAGTAATGTCTTCAGGAAATATTGTCTCCAGTAGAATTTTATTTGGATTTACCTTATATCTGTTTTATGCTTAATATAACTTGTGTGTATTCGTATGCCTTCAAGAGTTCTGTCTTATGTCTATTATGCTTGCTATGGAAGGATAGTACTGTTTTCTGATAGTTTACGTGTTTCTGGATATATTGTCGTCAAGAGAATTTCATTTGGTTTTGCCATACATAAAAGATTTACGCATTTTGTATGATTATTAGCTCTTTTTGGGGTTGGTTTTAATGCGCTCACTAGCTGGAAGATGGATGTTCGGTTGCCTTTTCAGAAAAGAAGAATTTCCCAAGCTAGGCAGAGCGTGGTTTGTCATTAATCCAAACTCGGCATTATGGAGTTTTGACTTTTGGTATTATGAAGTTTTTACTTTTAACCCACTAAGGGATTAAATTTGAATAAAGTCGCTATGTTGGAACGGTCCCTATATTGTGTCAGCAAATAAATGCGTTTGGTTTTTACTGAGCAGTTGTAGTCTATAGTGAGTGTTAGTGACAGAATCGTTTTCCAGGGAACATTATTTGTTTAGATCTTACATAAGAGATCTGAGCATATATATGTAGTTTATGGTATGGGCTCAGTACACTGGCCGAAGGGTCGTTAAAAGTAATATGTTCGGTATGTGCTGGTGATGGCGTCTTCTGACAATATTGTCACCAACAGAATTCTATTCGGATTTACCTTGCACCTCAGATTTATGATTATATTATTGGTGCGTATTAATACTATTGTCTCCAAAAAAGCTTTATTTGGCCTGGTTTTACATAATAAATTTGAGTATAATACATTTTGAATTTGTAGTAATAGCGCTTTAAGAGGAGAGCATTTGGTTCTGTATAATGTCAAAGATTTATGTCTAATATGCTTGACATGGGCGGATAATATTTTATTCTAATAGTTTACACTTTATTTGATTGCAATGTATCCAAGGGAACTTTATTTGATTTATGTCAGAGTTATGCTCATCGATATTTCTGGTTATTCGGTCTTTTAGAAGTTCTTTTTAATGTCCTCATCGTCAGAAAGTTGATGTTCCTTTCTCTTTACATAAAAGAATCACATAAAATAGGAAATAGTGGTTTGTTATTTATTCATATTTGGGATTATGAGATTTTGAATTTCAACACTTCAGTTTTGTCTGTAAGTTTTAATCTACTGGAGAATTAAGCTGGAATAAAGTTGGAGACTGACGTTGGAAGAAAAAGAAAATTATATTGAAATGCTTTCTGTTTTATGCCAATGAATCAAGGGGTTTGGCTTTAATTGAACTTTATTCCGCTTGGAAATGTAATTTGTGTGTCTAATAATACTGTCATCAACATAACTTTATTTGGGTTAAACTTACGCCAGAAATTTGTGCAAAACACTTCAGAAACGTACTACCTTTCTGATCGTATAGACACCAAGAGAAGTTATTTTTTTATATTGCATCCGATATTTATGTATAACATGTTTGGTGTGTATTGTTGTGTTGTCCTCTTGTTGTTTATGTGTTTTTCTTGTAGTGTTGCGTCCTAGAGAATTTTATTTGGTTACGTCTTATATCAGAAATTTATGTTTAAAATGTTCGGAATGGGCATAGTATTGTCTTATGATGGTAAATGTTTTTCTGAAAGATTTGTCAGTGAAAGGACTTAGTTGGCTTGTTTGTACAATAAAGATTTTCATATAAAATATTTCTTGTGTACTCAGAGCTTGGTATTGTGGTAGTATTCTTTCCAATATAGCTTTTTTGGATCGATCTTACATCAGAGATTTTTGAATAATATGTATATCATGTGTTGATCGTAAGCCTGTATGTATGAATGTATCCATGCATTTATGATAATAATTACCTCCAAAATATTTATTTGGTTTGGTGTGATACCAAAGATTTATGTACGATATGCTTGTTTACTATAACTAAATAAAATGTAATTTCTTTTGTATACGAGTTTTCTAAAATGTGCTTCCTTAAAAAAAATCCACGATATTATTTCTGAATATAGTTTCTATGAACGAAATTAAGTATATTCCAAATCATTTTTTTTTCTCGAAAGCAATTACTTGTTGTTGATATTTTAAAATTAAAAGGTTGTAAATTAATTAGACTCTGCTTGCTGTGGTAATATGATGGCCGTTATCATTCACTGATAAAAGATCTTCTTCAGTAAGTTTATACATTAAAATGATTAATAACAGTTTTCAGAAAAATAGACGCCATGAAATAAAGGTATTCACAAAAAATAATAAGAAAGCTCCATGTATTCAATATTTTTCTTTTTTATAAATTAAAATAAAAATTATTTTCAGTATCATTTTTGACCCGTGGTTTCAACTAGAAGAGAAACTAAATTGTCTTTTTTAGTTTCTTTTAAAATTCATCGCTATTGTCCAAAGAAAGTTTAGAACTCAGAACAAGTAAGAAGCGCAACGCGGGAATTTCATATCCAAATGTATGAAAAAAATTGAAGAAGTCAACCAAGGAGCAAAATTTACTCTCTTAATCGATAGAATAATAATAGAGAGAATAGAGTAATAGAAATATTTCTTACTTCTAAATTGTTAAAAAATAACAAAAAAAAAATCTTACTCCTTAATTGATTGAATAATAATAGGAAGAATTCATATGAATGAATTTCTTATAAATGCATGAACAAATTTTGAAGAAATCAACCAATGGACAAAATTTACTCTTTTAATAGGCTGAATAATAACAAAAAGAATTCTAACTTCTTAATTCATACAATAATAATGAAAAGAATTCGCGAAAAGGATTAGAAATCTTGATGTATCTAGTTTTTGTCTTTCTTTCTATAAATTCAACTGAAAAGTGACTTATTTTTTAAAATCATTGTAGATGCATGGTTTCATTAGTAGAAAAATTAAATTGTGTTCTTTGGCTTGTTGAATTAAAATTCAAGGTGACTGTCCAAATAAGGTTAAGAACTCAGAACATGAAAGAAGCACCACACAAAAATTTCATGTCCAAGTCGATGAAAAAATTTAACGAAGCCAATCAAAGAACATAATTTCCTCTTTTTTTTTCTAGTGAAGCCATGGGCTAGAAGTCGTTCTGGATTATAAGTTATTTCTAAGTTCAATTCATAAGGATATAAATAATTATATGTACGCACACAAAGCTTTCTAGTCTTTTGAAGCCTTCTTGTTCTTTTTAAGCCTTATTATACTCAGTTACAAAATCACAACTGTTTTAAATTGCACCCGAAACTAAATGGTGACCCTCATCATCACACCAAGAGTGTTTACAATGCAACTTCTCATCGCTTCTACTAGATGGCGCTAGCTATTCTGTCGTTGTGTCTGAAAAATCCCATCCTGTTTTGGTTCAATAAAATGAACGGCAGGGGAAAAAAAAACAGCCAAAAAGAAGGTATTTCCTAGTGGCTTGGCGAAGGCGGGAGTGAATCATAAAATTATCCCCGGTTACGTGCTTGTCGTGCAGGGCGATCAGTAGTATTGAATTAATATTTTCTCAACCAGTGCAGCTATTATTATCAGCTGACGCTGCTTTCTGATATTGACAAATCGTTTGCGCGCCGCTAAATTGGCATTA
>BGPR01002592.1:29834-56695 GCA_013235015.1 Araneus ventricosus | reverse complement strand
GGGGCAGAACGTGTGTCCGTGTCCGACTGTATCCAAACATAAGGTGAAGAATCGATTGGGCAAAGAAAGGAACAAAAACCTCACAAATGGAATTGATATTTCCCTCCACCTCAGCCAAGAAATTAATCACGGTGGATGCGGACTTTTTTGTTTTCTCTATCGATTTTCATCGATACAATGGAGGGAAGATATCGATTCGCGGTCTATCGTCACATCGGTATCTCGAGCGGATTTTTCTCTCTCTCTCTCTTTCTTTTTTTCATTTCTTGTTTCCTTTTTATTCGTGCATGATTTTACCAATCGAGAAGTCATTGTTTTTTGAAATTCTTTTTTGTTAGGGTAAAGCAGGGAGAACTGAAAGGAGAATTATATTTTAATTTTTATTTCTGGTTTATTATTTTGTTCTCTTTTTGCTTATGTTTCCTATTAGAATTGACTAAAGCTGTTCGGGTAAATTTATTTGGTTTATTATTATTATTATTATTATTCATTAATAAATAATTAATAAATAAAATGCCATTGTCATTTTGGTGCGCGATATATATTTAATATTATTTAAGATAGTAAATATTATATGTATATGTATAGAACAAAACAAACAAGAAAAAAACATACAAAAAGAAGACAAAAAACCTGTAAAATTGAACAAATATCATGTCAAACCGCTTATCAGGGAGAGGAGGCCCACCAATGATATTAAATATTGCTTTTTTCTTCTAAACGACATACGAAAAATTTTTAAAATCAGTCGTTACCCCACAAAAAGCACCACCCGTGAAAATGGAAAAATTCTGGGTTAAAAATATCCAAAAAGTCGATTTCAAAAAAAATTGATCTAAAAAAATTTAAATTCATAACACCTAGATTATCATATAATTATGAAACACACAAATATATGCAAAAAATAATCAGAGAGAAAAAACATACCACCGAAGGAGCCAGCACAAACATGACTGTTTAAGAGCACATTACATGTGGAAATGTGGGAGATAAATGTAAATTGCTGTCAAACCAGTTTTATGGTTGAAGTGCAGAGCAAAGAAGGCCTTACCAATAGGAGAAAAACTGAGAAACTGAAAGTTTGCGATGTCTTCGCACAAAATCATGTGGAATACCATTATTTAAAAGTTGTTTAAAAAATTCTTAGATTGTCTCGATTCTGTGTTTATATTAGAACAAATAGAATCTATACGAGATAACTAAGCGAGAATTGTGTTTCTGCAAATTTTAATAAAAATATTAGAAGACTAATAATTTAGACGGTTGACATTAAAATTAAAATCAGTTTTTGTCATATATATCCACGTAAGAGTTATTAAATTTATGTTTAATTTCCAGATCTGAAAAATCCGCTTTAAACTGATTACTGTTTGTTTGTTTAAGGAGCAAGGCTGATGGATAAATATCTTGCCAAGTATTCTTAAAAGTTCCATGATTAAAAACAATAAGATCATCCACATATCTAAAAGCCTGAGGATGTACAAGAAGATAATGAAGATCCTGAGCTCAGTTCGGGCATCGAATAATGATATTTTTACACTTATAATCTACAGTTAAGTCATTCACAAACGTTATCATTGGATACAAAAATGAGAAGTAATCCATTAATATCTCAAGTGTTCTATCAGCTCTTAGTTGGATGAATACGACAACACATTCTGAAAACAGAAGAGGGTCATCTAATTAGACGATACAGAATACCACACTGCTAAGTGGTTAAACCACTATATATAACCGTAATTTTAACTTAGTTTGGTCTCTGGTTTCCAATGAGCGTAGCGAATCTCTTCAAAATATTGAATCAATAATTTCTTATCTATTAGATTCTAAAATGAGCGTATTCTGCTTTTGACGTTACAAAATGTGTTGTCACTAACGGGACGCTACCTTTCAACGATGAGGCCCCTGTGACCTAGCGATAACCATAAACGTGTATACCTCTGGCCAGCCAAGGCATGCGAAAGAATTAATGATCCCGTGAGCGATAAACTTCTCCTACGAGGCGTACATCAATTGCTAACTATACCATCTCAGCCAAATACATCAACACATAAATAAGTTTTGGATCACAAAAGGAAAGAAAAGAAGTGTTTAAAGGTCAATGGCAGCCTAAAATTTAAAAGAGCGCCCCTATCTAACCTTTAAAAAGCAATATTTGAAAGCAAAAGATGTAGCTACCAAACCACAAAGCAATTCTCACAGATTCCTCCTCCAGAGGACTGCCAGCAACCCTCCAAACCTTTACTGCAATGAACAGGTTACAATGACCTAGTGGTAAGGACTCGGCCTAGGAACCGGAGGAATTGATTAAATTTGACTTCGAGGGTCAAATATCTTCTCGATGATGTGGTGCAGAAGTTTGGAAAGGAAATGGCGACTCAGGTGTTCAGGAGTGTAGTGAAGCCGACACTGTTTTTCTTTCACGAGAAATAAACAAGAGAAATTTGTGAAAACGTCCTTAACACAACGAGATGTTACTTAACTAATTTCTTCTTTTATGTAGAATTTTTAGAAGGTTTGTTGTGTGTCCGTTTAGTCTTATTAACTTCAGCTTTGTTCAGCTGTCAAAGTTTTCGTTTGTCTTCTTTTTCCTCTATCTCCTTTTTAATGAGATGCTTATTTTCCCCTGGAGTGCCAGTGAGTTGCAGGAAGGGCATGTGGCATTCAGGTAGCACGACAAGCTCCTGAATCAGCGCGGAGGGGTTCATCATCTTACACTCCACTCGATTCGTCATCTTATTCTATTTCGCCTTTATATTTCAAAAAAACATTGAAGGATATCAGCTCATCAGAAAAATTGAAATAATACATCATTGAACGCGTTTTCATTAGCTCTTTGCGAATATCACATGCAAAATTCAAAAATATTTACACCGTGAACGCTATCCGTTTCCAAACAACAACCAAAAATTACGTATAAACAACTAAAAAGCGCAATATCGCGTACTGTGAATCACAGTAATAACAGGGTGAAATATTTTGGTGTGACATGGGTAGCTGGTCGCTAGAGGTCTCTGATGATGCAGGATCGGGGTTGCCATCTAGTGTAATTTTCGAGAAAAATAATCCAATTCGACATCTTAGACTCTTCGTCGTCTTACCCGACTTTCCCCTATATAAGTCAAATCCTAGATTTTTTATTAGCCTGCATTCGACGACGCTATCCAACAAGAGTCTCATTTACCCTAACTCTAGGATATAATCATTTAAATCGAACTAGCTACCAAAGTAATGCGACATTGACAGTGACAGGCTTTAATGCAATTAAAGATCCAATCTCGAGAAAAAACATTTACAGATTGCACAGCAGAATTAAAAGAGTTAAAGCCTGCTCAATATGCAAATACGACGGTGAAACTTCCAGAGTTGCTTACCAACTGTTAAAATATCAAAACCTATTTTCGGATTGAGAGGTAGTTTTAAAGTAGTGCGTGCAAGTAATGTTAAAATTGTGCAGAGGAGGCGTGATTAGAATAACGACAAAGGAGCGTTCAGGAACAGTTGTCCATTGTGAGAAGAATACAGAAAGAAAATCTAATTTACAAATTGTACAGTAGAGTTACAGGATACACATTTAGAATTTACACACAACGTTTTAGAATATCATATAAAGCGAATTTTTACAAAACTTTATTTTTACTTTTTAGGGCAAGTTTTCATAATTTCACAATTTATTTTTATAATTATTACGGAATCTTGTAATCAATTTCACTCAAATTCCTTTCAGTTGGTGCCTCTCTAATAAAAAAAAAAACTAAACTAAATTAAGCAAGTAATTGATAATTAAGTTCTGAAAATGTTAAAATATTGTACTGCCATCGGGAGCACACAATTGTTTAGAAGTTTAAAACTATAGCATACCAGGAAGTGAGTGAAAGATCGATTATAATATTCCATCTTTACAAAGTACCCGCGGTTGCCTAGTGGTAAGGTCTCGGCTTTGGGACCGGAGGGTTCCAGGTTCGAAGCCCGATTCCACTGAATATCCGTCGTGTATGGGGCCTGCTGCACCCTAAATCACACGCAATAGCCAAACGTCCTCCCGTTGGTGTGGCGTAGAAGCTTGGAGAGGGGTTGCCAGCTCGGGTGTCGTCCTTGTCATCTGATCGCGGTTCAAAATTATGAGGTTCGTGCTAAAATAGCCCTCGTGTTGCTTCAAAACGGGAAGTTATTATTATTAAACTAAACTAACTCCATCTTTACAAACCAAGACAAATGAAAGCGAGTATAAATACAAAACTTCCAAATTCAAAAAATTCCTGGAAGAATAATTTTCATTCAAGTATATTTTATATCAATTATCAGACGAGGCAGAATATCATTTATTGCCACTGTAAAAATGAGTCTTAACATTTTATCTCAAAAACATATTTGAATCAGATCAAAATATTATGGTAAAGTTTGGCGCTGATATATGAAAGTCGCCTCAAAAACATATTTAAATCGGAACAAAACAATATACTACATTTCATCGCTGATCTATGAAAGTTATCTCAAACGTATATTCCTAAATCAGATGAAAACGACGTGCTAAGTTTAAGTGTTGATCATCTCAAATCCCAGTGGCGAATCCAGGAGAGAGGCTATAGGGCTACAGCCCCCCAGAGCTGAACTAAAATTCTTGATTTTATTTAAAATGTCTACAACTGTTTGTTCTTAATTTTCATTTAAAAATAATAATAAAATCATGGCAACATTGCTTTCTCGCTTGACAGAAAAATTTTCCTACTTTTCTAGTTCGCCACTTGTACTTGTAGTGTTGACGCTGTCGAAAACATTTTTTGGCTGGTTATTTCATTGTATTTTTTATTTAATTATCGAAGGTATTGTAATGTTCTTTATGATTCTTATTGTCAGGTGAGGAAAGTCTGTAAAGTTAAAGTGTTTTGGTTTACATAAGCCATGAGGTTTGACATTCGTCACTACGATACAAAATTTTTATGACCTCAGCCTCCCTCCCCCCGGCCCGAATCTTGGATTCGCCACTGTCAAACCCCTCGAGGGTATTCGAAAAGTATCTTTACACTTTAAAAATATATTAAAAGAAAACAAAGATACTGTTATTTTGTATTCAATATAGTAACATTCACATTTTTTGGCAATGTTTAGAACATTTCAATGTGATTAACACTAGTCGCACCCTTTACATTAAGTAAGAGATTTCCAATAATGTTCTATCGTATAGATTCAAGTAAGAGCCATAGAGCACATGAGATGTTAATGGATTACAGGTCATTTTGTATCGAATGATAATTCTCTGAATGACTTAATTTTAGGTTATAAGTGCAAAATTTCTCGAATTCGATCACGAACTGAGTTCGGGATGCACTGGTAAAAGGTTAAAATGCAAAGGCACTTTTAGGACACCCTGTATTTAGATCGGATCGAAGTGATATACTTAATTTCATCACTGGTCTCTAATTCATCACAAGAGCATACATAAATCAAACTAAATTTTATAGAATAAGTGTCTATGAATATTATCTCAAAAGCATATTTACATCAGATCAAAACGATGTATTAAATTTCAGTATTGATCTATGAATTTATTTAGACAACCAATAAAAAAAGCATTTTTCTGTTTACTTTTGCATTTCATGCCAGACATTGCAATTCATTTCTACAGACACCATTAGTCTTATATTTCGATTGTACAGGGTGTCTTTTGTAAGGCCACAAAACTCGGCGCGAACACAAGCTTGATCAGCGAGTCAATATTTGCGGTTTTTTGTCCAGACATGACACGCGATTTGTGTGTCACGAAATTTAAATCATCGATTGTTCCGCCATTTGACTCGAGATCCTTTTTGATTTGCTCTTTTGATTTATGACTACTCCATTTGATTTAGCGTGCAGTTTAAACCTGCCATTTGTGAATTCTGAACAAAAAACTATTTGTATTTTCTTACGGTTATTTCTTTGTAAACAAAAAATAGCTTCGGAATAAGTGTTTAAAAACACCTCAGGTAGAATAAACTGTATTGACTATTGTTTGTGTAATGTTTTTGCTCTCAACTTTAGTGCAACAGCGCATTATAAAAAAATTATCGTAAAGGTATTATCTTTCCCATTTCGTTCAATATTTTTGGTGATGAAAAAAGAAAATCAAAATATTGAAAAATATTTCGTATTTCGGACATAAATTTTCATAAAAAGTGCGTATTTTGATGGATTTGAAACAAGTTTATAAATCTGGGCATTTTTCAAATGAATTTTATTTTCAGTTTCTTTAAATTATTATATCACAGAAGCCAAATGTAACTTTAATTAAATAATCAATTTAATACAATGAAAAATTTAACATTTTTTATGCTAGATTTGTTTTACATTTTTGGTCTCTTAATCTATTATTTTGTTCTATGAATGATTTTCTTTTTCTGGTTTTTATTTTTTTTTATGGTCTCAGTAACCAATTTAAACCACATTAGACCCCTTAATAAGATCTTTAAAACATGTTTATTTTTTAACATAAATGTTAAGATACATAATATTGCTGAAAGAGTGATACAAATCCTAGAAAATTAAACTTGTATATCATTTAATCATGCTTCATTCTTGGAATTTTAATATATTTCTAAAACAATTGTAAATTATGTGCAATTTCATGCGATTTTGGAGATATTTAAAAATAGGATAAAAATAAGTAACTTGATATTTTAAAAATATTTCTTTAAAAATAATTTTAGTTCCAATAACAACTTCGGTAATTTTATTTTAAATAACTTAATAAAGTCAGTTCACAGTACTACCAAATTATGAATAACATTTTAATCATACAGTCGATTCTTAATTTTTTTCTACTATATTTTAACCATGTTTTTTATACTTTTTTTCGTTGAATATAATATTGGTAAAATTTGGAAGATAAAACTGTTTATTAACATTTCTTTCGCATTTAATTTTAAAAATTGAAACAAGTTAAATAGCTGTAAGGAATAAAAATGGAAAATTTTTGAAAAAGAGAAGTATAAATATGGTTGCATTTTCCTTTTTGAGCCATAAAGAATTTGCGGAAAATATTTTGCACGTTAACACATTAATTGTCGCATTATCTAAGGCCGCAGTGTTTTTTCTACCTGGCTCTAAAATAATAAAAAAGAAAAAAAAATAATAAAAAAATCTAAATAATAAAAAAAGCCGCTTAAATTACATATGTTCATAAATTATTATGTTCTCAAAAGCAGTATGAGTTGAATACAATTCCCACAGCACCATCTCTTAATTGAAGAATACTGTCTGTCTTCTGATGCAGAAACCCTCCGTGCTTTTGCGCATGCTCCAGTCGACTTTGTTTTCGCCGAAATAGTGGTGAGATGAAAGTTGGAGGAGGAGATGTTTATTTTTTAAATAAACCATGTTTATAAACATTACACAAACTTCGAATTAAAACAAAATATTACGATTCAGAAAGAAAATGAATATGAACATCGGAAAAGAATAGTTAAAAGAGAAACAGCCCAACAAAGAATTCCAAAGAAACACTCTTCTAACTTACTGCGTAAAATCGCCCCCAAGTGATAGGCGCGGGTGTCTGAAACGAATAATAAGTCGATCGAAAATCAATATCTGTAAATACAGATTTCCTGCTTGAATATTTTCATAGCTGGTAAGCCAACCTTAAACTTAGTGAGTACTGTTCAGCTAAGGATTCCGAGACAACCTCTTTGGGACGATTTTACACCGGAAAGGGGTGTCAGACAATGAGTCATATGAGCGCATTTCCGGAGTTCTTTGTTAGATCACGCTCAGTAAAATGTAAACATCACCCTTCCATTCTTCACTTTCCCCTATTTTGATGAAAATAACTCCGCCCGGTGCATGCGCAAAAGCCCGGAGTGTTTCCGAAACCGTTGCTGTTTTCATAGCAATACAAACTCATTTTAAGCATCTGTAAATATCGTTTTCCAGCGTGAGTAGTCTTACAGCCGTTAAGCCACTCTTAGGATGCAGAAAGAGATGAGATAAACAAGTCGTTATCATACAGGGTGCCCATAAATTATTGTCGGGGCTTCCTTACCTCATATATTTTGATTAAAGAACGTGACGATAAATATTATTAAATATTCATAAAGTAAAACTCAAAAAGTTTTATCGATAACACAAAGTTAAGTAATTTCCACATGGCAGCCTTTCGCGTCATTTAATCCATCGACATTTGGTTAGAAATGCAGTTCAGTCTCGATGTGTCTAGGTTTAGGTTAGCAAAATTCATGTAATCGTTATACAAGAGTATCTTTGATGAAATAAGTACAGAAAAACTTCTAAGATGTGACAGCTATAAGGAAAAACCTTTAATACAAAAGTTGTAACAGACTTCCGTGGCATACGTGACACATCGAGACTGAACCCAATTTCCAGCCAAATGTCGATGGGTTGGTTACATGCCGCGAAAGGCTACCATGTAGATATTATTTAGCTTCGTGTTACTAAAAAAAATTGTACTTATGAGTTTTACTTTATGAATATGTAATAATATTTATCGTTATATTCTTTAATTAAAAGCTACGAGGTAAGGAAACTCCGACAATAATTTATGGGCACCCTGTAAATCAGGACTTCCTAGAACAGGACTTATTAAATTTTTTGAATTTGCGATATTTTTCTGCCCAGTAAGAGTTCTCGCGGTACATTTTTACTTTCTTATATATAAAAAAAATATACAGAGGGAAAAATCCCAATTTGCAAAAATTCGACCTCAAGAATTTGAGGGATCGCCACATTTCACACTTTCCTAGGTCTAAACGAAACAATTTTTGCAATTTCTTCTGTCAGATTGTCTATGAAAACACAATAACTAAAAAATATAACAAGCTAGACGAATGAAATTTCCTATGTAATCGTTACCCCAAAATTATAGACCTCTAATAAATTTTTGGTGGATTCCGTCGAAAGGCTACAAAAGCCAGACCAGTTAATTAAATAAAATTTGGCATATGATTTTATTATTAGAATTGTAGATATGTATCAACTTTTAGACCAAATCTGTCAAAGAGCTGATTCTCTAGAGGTCTATCAAGTAGTCCTCATGTGTGCGTCATAACTCAAAAGGGCAACATACTAGATAAATGAATTTTGATATACGATCTTTACACCAAAACTACAGACCTGGCCTAATTTCGAACTAAATCCGTCAACAGATCGACAATCTGTTCGTCTGACCGTGTGTATATAATATGATAATTGAAAACACCAAACAAACTAGACAAATGAAATTTGGTATGTCGTCTTGAGACCTAAATCGTAGATATATGGCAAATTTTGTACCTAATCGATAAACAGAAATAGGTGCAAAATGCCCACCTAATTCTTTCTACTCAATACGAAGTTTAACACAAAGCGGACCCTGCTGCATAATCATTTGACAAAGTCGAATGGAGGCCTGTAGCACTGGTTTTCCAAAAAATAAATAAATAAATAAAATAAAATAAAAAATTAGCTAGACACTAAAATTGAATAATAAATAAACTTTACAAAAACGGTTTTTAAAAACACACTCTTATTTGTGTACTAAACAGTAGAATTGTTTTACTTTTTCGACTTTAATTTAAAATTAATTATAATAGATATTATGAACCATCGAAATGAATATTTTACCAAATTCACTTCCAGATGGAGCCACTAATATTTAATCAAAATTAATTAAATCAACCGATGAACTGACATTTATGTTCTGAATATATTGAAATAGTGTATTATCATCAAACATATATAAGTGTACAAAATTTCAAAACTCTAATCCATCAGGAAGTGAGTGAAATGTCGGTTACAAAATTCTATCTTTAACAACTTAAAATAAGTTAAATAAAAGTGTTTAATATAACATTCGATTACAATGTTGTCCCACTTTAACGTACACTATAGAACTTTTTCCAGACGAGCCGGGAACTTTTTAACCGTAGTCAGATAATAAGAGCGACATCTGAATCGGTACATTTCCACATCATGCCAGTGGAAGGACAAGTGATCCTAAATGATTTTACTTACAATTGAGCTGGATTTAGAGAGGATCTTTGGTGGTAACGATCTCGAACCCGTGACCCTCTGGTCCTGAATCTGAGACTACACCATCAGGTAACCATGAGCTTTCTTTTATCTCGGATGAGTCGGATAGGAGAGACATGATTCCTCTGAAGATCCGCTGTGTACAACGAGATGGTGACCATCAAATCTATCTTGGGATAAATGTTGGAATGGTGTAGAAATTTGGAGAGTGGGGTACAAGATCAGTATCATCCTCATTATTTGATTATCTCTGCTAAAAATAAAGGAGAATGTGTGTGTGCCTGTGTTTCCGTGTGTCTGTGTGTTGGCGCTCTACTGGGCAGACCACTGGATCTAGAGTTACGAAATTTGGCACAAACATACTTTGGAGGTTGGGAATGTAAACGTCGGAGCCCTTTTTTGAAATTTTAATTAATTAAAAATGAGCGAAATTTGGGCGTTTTTCCTTAATAACTTACGAAAATATTACAGCACAAAAATTATTTTTTCTCCATCTGAAAGTGCAAAATATTACCTTTCCAATGATATCAATTAAGTTGCCTTACAATGTTTTCTAGAATTTTAATAAATTAATTTTTTGGCATAATTTACAACAATACTTTTCATTGTTGCAACGCAACTCAAACCGTTCTCAATGTTTAAACAAATATTTTATTGCATATTTATCTTTCATTCTTGTAATCTGGGATAATATCCTAATATATTTTGCTTTCATATTTTATTTCATCAAAATTTTTGTGAAATCTTTAAACCAAGCTCTCCGAGATATTGCTTTGCTTTATATATATCCAGTAAACTGAATGGTTATGGTTGCTATGTTTTCATTCTTTTTTCAGCATGTTTTATTCCATCTAACATGCCCTGGCCATAAAATGTGCTGCGTCATTTTAATTTTGAAATCAAATGTATATTTTACAAGAGGAATAAGAAAGTGGAAATAATGCCGACAACATGAAATTAGAAGTTATATGAACGGTCAGTTATTTAACTCCTTTAGAAAAATTTATCTCGACAATGAAGAGAAGAGATCCAAGGTTACTAACAGAACATGGGTTAAATATCTACCACAATCTGAAATTTAAAATTACGTTGTTGAGAGAACCATGAATCTGAAATGATGCAAGATTCAATTGAAGTCAAATTCCCGGAGAACAAGCTGGTCGCCGAAGGCGGCTAGTAGTTCATAATTTCTTCACTGGTCCGCAATATGCTTCGCGTGGTTCAAAACTGGACATTGATTTAACAAACAAATAAAAGAAAGCGATAAACTGCCTTTTTCATCTTCCAATTGTAAGATATTATAAAATTAGAAAACAATTCTTTGAATGCATATAACTCAAAAAATTTTCAACTTGTAAAATTTATTTTTTAAATTATATCCACACTATACTAGAGGAATCCATAACTATCTAAGCTGCTAACTAAAAATTGTTTACTGAATATGACTTTTTATTACTGTCTAACATGAATACAAAGAATATATATCAAGCAAAGATAATCCTACTGTTAGATATGGAAATGCTTCATGAATGCTGGAAAGCTGATAGAATTCTATTTGGATAATAGCGAAGTGAAATAGTTCACTTGAACCAAACTATTACTAAACCTTGAAATTGTCTTAGGAGTTTTGCGAGCCTATAAAAATGGCAAGTTTTGAGTATGAGGAAAAATAAAGCTGGAAAGTTCTCATACAGACGATAAAATGTTACTTTTTTATTACCCACGCCGATCCTGCTTACCCAAAGGGTGTAAAAAATAATATTACCTTAAAATAAAGTAAATGTTACCATTTACTCCTATAACTGATTTAGCCTTGGCACCGAGCTGTATTTTTGATGTAAATCATACATTAAAATCATGCATCAAAGCTTATTGCATGCTTGAGTTATTGCGCCAAGATGAAGAAACAAAACAACAGACATCCACCCGATGATGGATCTGGCCCAATACTTGACACACATCCACAATTCTGAGGATATGCCCATATTCCAAGTATCCATCTAGGTCAGGGGTTCCCAACCTTTTCCCCCTCGCGTACCCCTTGATTAGACTTTTTATTTTCGCGTACCCCCCTACATTCATATCCCCCCTGCAACCATCCGTCTGTACAAAGAAGTTTTTTATCAATAATCTTAAGGGTTTAGGTAAGGTTAAGAGTCAAATGACTCGAATTTATAACATTTGCAGGACTCATTTTTTATTTTACATTTCATTTCATTTTTACAATAGTATTAGTTCAACGCCAAAACAAATGAAACCAATATTGATAATTTCGCATCAACTCATACTGGTAGCTAAAAATTACTCTTCTTTTTGCTTCCTTTTTTTCTTATTTTGAGGGTAGGTTTAGGACTTGCACAACTTTTTCTTTTACTTTTTACACGAATTTGGGGACGAAACCAAAATTCTGAAACATTTTTTAATCCCTTATGTTTAATTGTGTCCGCCATTACCGACTTTGAATTCGCGTACCCCAACTGGTCTTTCGCGTACCCCTAGGGGTACGCGTACCACAGGTTGGGAACCTCTGATCTAGGTCGTTTCGTTTTCAAGTTATTGTGTTCACATGCTCTTGGTAGGGCATACAGGCAATCTTCCCTTCGGCGGATTTCATCCAAAATTTGATACAGATGCAGGATTTTGGCTTTAACCCTTCAAAGGACCTATTTTTATAATAGTGGTATAATAAAATAACTTCAGGATTGAGTTTAAATTAAGAAAGGAGATGCACTTAGCTTATTGGATGACATTAATTCTTGTTAATTATTTCAATGAATTAATAATTAATCAACAAGTCAAGACACTTCGTTATGATTTGAGATAAGAAAATGGAACATCTGGGTTTTTGTTTCATGCAAAAATTTGGTGAGAACTTATGCCAACTTTAAAAATTGCACTTAAAAATTGATGAATTTGACGGGAAGTATACTTCCCACGGCCTTAGAAAAGGTTAAAGCCGAATACCAAATTTCATCCTTCCAGCTTATTGCCTGTTTGTGTTATGGAGTTTGCAGACCGACTGGGAGATATAGTTCCGAAACAGACTCAGGATGGTCTAAAACATAAAGATTCATCAAAATATGGAGGTCTAATTTTTTCACGATTTCAATACTTTTTATATTTTGGATACGAGAAAATAAAAAGCAATTCTTTAATACACGAAGTTATCTCAGTTTAGTGCTAAATTACTTCAAAACTTCATTTTTCATTTCCGTTCTAGTCCCTTTCATTTTTTAGTACTTTCATCAACTAACGTATTGTATGCCCTATAATTTCAGTCACGAGCATTCGTTGAAAAACTCTGATTCCCCAATGTTTCAACATTTTAGAATATCGACACTTTTGAAATGTCTGTCATTGAATTAGTCCACTTTTATGAATTAACTTGTCATATGACTTATAATTTGAGTCAAGGACATTCACTGAAAAAAATTGATTCCCTTATGATATATTTATATTACCTTATATTATGTCCCTTTATATTCTAAATGTCCGTTATTGGATTTGTCCGCTTTTATAAACGAATTCGTTATATGTCTTATAATATCAGTCATGAACTTTCAGTAAAAAACATTTGATTCCCTTATGTTATAACACTTTAGAATATCGACACTTTTGAAATGTCTGTTAGTGAATTAGTCCACTTGTCACCGCACCCTACAGTCACGCGAGACCATTTCAGCACCGCAAGGTGCCAACGGATTGTGGGACAATACCTCCCAGAACACGTGACGTGACTCCATAATCATCTATTGTCTGCAGTGGAGTGTACATAAAAGGAACAGCGTGCGTTTTCACATGCGTGATGGGATTTTCTTTGTTAAAAAGCTTTAATTCATTAATTTTATTCATTAAATGGGCTATTAAATTACATGTATTATCTAAAGGGTACAAAATGCTTATAATTTAATTTTCTTTATCATGGATAGATCTTTGCCTTATAATTGTTTTAGCACATTAGTCATATATTTTTTCCACTGATTTTGTTTAATTCATTAAATGGATTATTAAATTACATATACTATCTATGTAATGCAAAATGTTTGTAATTTAATTTAATTTTCTTCTCTTTATCATTGATAGATCTTTCCCTTAAAATTGCTTTAGGATATTGGCCATATATTTTTTCCACTGATTTTGTTTAATTCATTAAATTGATTATTAAATTGCATATACTATCTATATAATACAAAATGTTTGTAATTTAATTTCATTTTCTTCTCTTTATCATTGATAGATCTTTGCCTTATATTTGCTTTAGCATTTTGATAAGGCATTTTTTTCTACTGATTTCATTTGTCAAATCAATGCTCTTTTCTGAAAATATACGAGGACTATTTCAGAAGAGCCTGAGAGACTATCGCCTGCAGGATACAAGGACTGTTGTAGATTTTAAAAGAGAATGCAACTGAGCCCCGACTTTTCAAACTTCCATGTAGGTCACGATAACCTAATATTAGAGACTCGGATTGAGGATCGGAGGGTTCCAGGTTCGAAACTCGATTTCTGAAAAGATCCGCTGCATGTTAAAACAAAGAGGGCTAAGCGACTTCCCGTTGGTATGTCATTAAAATATGGAGAAGGTGTGCCGACTCAGGTTAATGCAACAATTCTCTTCATATCCGCTGACCACATTTCAAATTAAGAGATCCATCTCAAAATATCACTCTTGTGACTTCAAAACAAAATGTTTAAAGTAATAATTTTTATACATGCGAAAACCAACGTCATAATAGATGTCATGTCTCTACATTAAATTACTGTATTCAGTTACACATATTTTTGTAAAGTGATAAGAAATCCCATTTTTCGATCCTCAAAGAAGTAAAAGGCATTTCTATGGATTTTAAGCAAATTATGTCATCTTAAATAATTTTTTAATAAAATCATAGTAATTACTACAAAATGAACTGAAATATGCATTCAAGCAATGATCGGGACCCCAAGTTTAAAAAGGCATTATTTTAATGCTATATAGAAAAACATCTAGAATATTTTAGCTATTATTGTAAGCAATTATAAACTGCATTTTTAACTGCAAAGAAATAAAAAGAAATTCTTGAATAATAAATTTTAACTGAATATTTTAATTTCGTAAAACATCGAAAGAAAATTTATCTATCCTCCAGTGTTCTCTTGCATTGCTCTTGCATTTTTTGTTCTATTTTATAAGTAGCTGGTGCAATCAAATTATTTATTAAAATTAGCTATCCTAATTTTCCGAATACATTTTATAGCCGAATTTGTATGCACACTGAAGGATACTTTTATCTTTAGATTTCCCATTTCTGTACATAAATTGATTCATAATATAGGTATTTATTTGAATAATTAAAATGTAAGCTTCCACAAAGAAACTTCGAATACCTTAGCTTCTTCTCGTAACTACCCATTAAAAAAATCCTGGAAAACATCAATCAATTCTACAAAAAACTGTGCATAACATTTTCAAAAATAACAGGTAATCTTTTCATGCTACAGAATAGAAAACACTGTCCTTTATGGAATGCATGTATAGCATTTAGTCGTCTGACAATGCTTCTCATCCCCACCCTTTCTTTTTGCTGTTACTATTCCTCCCAAAGAAATTTCTATGCGATAATAGTCATTAGAACAGGTTCATGAGCTGGCTGTCCACGATGTCATACGTCAACCCTCTTACACCCCCAACCATTACCGTTCTACCTACCACCCTCTCGGCATTTAGATCGACAGTCAGGAGTTCGAGGGGAGGGGGGTGGAGGAAAGGGGGTCGCTCTCCGCCCTGCGATGAGGGGGTGGATCAGCGACCGCGGTTGCGGTTAGCTGCCAAGAACCGAGAAATTACATGTTGCGTAGTGGAGCATGTCCCGATGAATTAATGATCAATTTAGGGGGCCGTTGCCCGTGGCAACAGAGGGCCTAATCCAAACAGTGATGACGCTCCTTTTTTTATCGTTTAGAAGGGATTTTTCTCTGTTCGTCAGTCGGTACGTGACATGTCTGTCGTCCGTTAGGAAGACCGATTACTGATCAACTATCTTAAGCTTCAGACAGTTCCTCTAATTTTTAATATTTAATGGGCAACGAACCACGTGACTTGACTCTGTCAGGATCATTATAATTAATTGATTTTGCTCTGAGCAGTAAATGTGCACCACTAATTTCGGTTTGCTGCACGCACAGTGACTTTGTTCCATCGCTTTGGAGAACAGTCAGTATTTTGGAGATAATCCAGACGAAAAGATATCTAAAAAGATCTAGAAAGTTCTCTTTCGCCTTTATTTCCAAGTAAAAAAGTTGCTTACACCAAGTGGCCATTATGTAGGTACCTATAAGGTAGGTACCTTAAGTTGCTTATCTATGTGACCAAGCCATTATGTACAGATATTATACAAACGATCTTCCTCCATTAGAATATATAAAGATACTCCATAACTATCCCAAATTAACTGCCCAACAACAGTTTATCACTGTTATTTTTAGATTAAAGAACACTTTGTTCAATTAAATTTTAATGTTTTCCAACGACAACTTAAAAAACTATGACCCCCAAAATATTTTTATGCCATTTTAAAATTAAAAAAGACACTAGTCTATAGTTGTCATATCGTTTTATCTCTTTTCCACCTTTTTAAAATTATAGCCACGGTAACTTTTGAGGAAATAAATAAGTTAAGTACTCTCTTCAGACTAAGTAGAGACGCACGTGTAATTAAAAATGATAGCTGAAATTGCTTATCTTTGCACGTGAGTGGCAAGCGCAGGAATAAAGGAAATAATTAAAAACGCTCATTCTTAAGCACTTAGGTTCCTTTCAAAAGTCTTCCGATCTTTATACAGAAATCCAATACAACGGAAGCAACAGGTGTTCATGAAAACTGCTTAAAAACAGAAAGAAAAGCATGATTCAAAATGTACAGTTCATCACGCAATGATACAGGCTAGATGTTCATGAAAGATGTTTAAAAACAGCATGAAAAGTTTGATTAAAAATTTAAAATTCATCAAGCAATGATACAGGTAAGGTGTTATGAAAGATGCTTAAAAACAGCAAAAAAGAATGATAAGAAAAATATACAGTTTATCACGCAATGATACAGGCAAGGTGTTCTTGAAAGGTGTTTAGAAACAGCAAGGAAAATATGATAAAATTGTGCAATTCATCACGCAATGATACGGGTAAGCAGGCGAGTATTTGAGTAAAATAAGGCAACATAAGAGTTACACATTTGAATGCTACAGAACTGAGATTAATCAATGAAATTACAGGATTGAATCCATAACTTAAAATAAATTATGAATTCTATGTACTTCCAATCCATAATTTTAATACTTTTTCCAAGTGAGAGAGGCATTGACTAGTTATTACAACAACAAAAAAAAAACCCAGCGGGAGTGGCCTCTCCTAAACTTTCTCGTATAGCCCTTAACAAAGGTTTCGCTTCCCCGCAGCCTCGCTCGTATAAAAATTGCAAATTTTCTGTACGCGCAGAATGCCGCTAATTTCCTTGAGCGAGCACCAAAGGCGAAAGTGCATGAGTCGAATTTGGCAGTGAGCCAAGACAGAACGTAGAATGGAAAAGAAACGCGAGTATATATATATATATATATATATATATATATATATATATATAGCGTCGCAGAATGGTGAAGACAGCAAAAATGCAATTTGAACACCTTTTTTTTAAACCGTTTGAAACAAAAATTGGTCACAAATCTACAGTTAATTTTAGAAAGCCACATGCCAAATTTCATTTATCTAAGTCATTGCATTTAAGAGTTATAGCGTTTACAAGCATGCGATTATACAGACCGACAGACATTCAACCCTTTGACAGATTTGGTCCAAAATTTGATACGCACCTACATTCCTGGCAATAAATCTGTGTTTCAAATTTTATCCATCTAGCTATTTAAGTTTCTAAGTTATCGTCTTCACATGCACACGTACAGGCATACTTCCCGTGGACGGATTTTGTCTAAAATTTGATAGAAGCGTACAAATTATGTGTAAAGATCACATACCAAACTTCAACTTTCCAGCTGTAATAGTTTTCGAGTTATCGTGTTCACAGACAGACAGACATAATTCCAAAATTGTGGTGTTTTTCGGACTCAGGGAGGTCTAAAACGTATAGATTCGTCAAAATCTTGAGTTCGAATCTTTTGTCCATTACAATACTTTCTCTTTGTATACTTCGTATACGAGAAAGTAAAAAGTTAGCTTGGACAAAAGGTAAAATTTCCTTTATTGAATTAACGTTCAGTTCTGAAGTTACGTGAAAAATATTGGAGATCAAACCTGCAATTTAGATCTGAGCTTAGACGACACTTAAACCGGCCACTCAATTTACACACTTCCAACCATACTGAAGTTCAAACGTTTGACAGATTACTAACAGGGCCTGGTTTACACATTAACATATAATTTTAAATTTAATAAACAATAGTAAATTGAATAGCTTTATTCATTCAATAAACAATAGTTTATCTTTGAAATATTTAAGCACTTAATACAATCTTTATAATCTTTGAACCACATTTAATTTTTAATTTAAATTGCACTATTTTTGAAGTAATACAATATTTAACACCTGCAAAAATACTTCATCGAATTTGTTGAAATCGTCTGAAATACCTACTAGAGCTTCTTCGTTCGAACTTTTGTCCGGAAATAGGCTTGAAAGGTGATTGAAGTGGACAGATCTTATTAAATCAGTTTCAATGCAAAGAAGTGCAAGAGAAAGAGACGGTAATGTTCACTTTAAGATGAAAAAAAATGTATCTCTCAGTATATTTAATGTAATGAATGGTAAATTTTTAAAAATCATTTTATGTGGCCTCTTCAAAATGATACTGAAAAATTTGTAAATATCTTGTTGTTATTTCTTCTGTATATGGACCCCTGACGGCTCCGCTCTAGGCTGTGGCCTAGGTTGGCCCTAAGGGAATCTGACCCTGATTATTAAATTAAACTTGTAATGGGTTCAAACACACAGTGGATTCTAATTTAATTGCTTGAAGTTAAATTTCAATTCGAAAACATCCTCCTCAGAGAGTGGCAGGACCGCTGGAAGGACGACGATGCGAAAGGAAGATTTACGTTTAACATCTTCCCAGAAGTTAAGACCAACAGATGTATAGACAATCACCAACTGTCCCAAGTAGTCACAAACCATGGCCTTTGTCCCTACTACCTCAAGAAGTTCAACCTTCGAGAATGCAACTGCCGGTGTGGTGAGGACGTAGATGACGACATCCTGCATTACATCTTCAGGTGCCCCCTCCTCGACAGCCAAAGGTCCCTCATCCGTCCCGGTCAATCCGTCCTTCAGATCCTGCAGGACAAGCACAGGACAAAAGAAGTGAAGTCCCTCCTCTCCTTCCTGTTTCTTCATCAACAGGATATCTTTGAACAGGATCCAGATGACATTTCCTAATGCCCATGAACACTAGGTAGCTCCTCCAGAGACTTTCAGGCCCTTTCCATACTCATTGTACATATCATAGTCATCCCTTCATCACCTTCATCTTTGAGTGCTTGCTATAGAAGCTCATGTACCCACTGGACTTTTGCATTTTATTTTCCCCACTCTTTGTAATGTCTCCTGTAAAGTATCATCATGTATTCTTTTTTATTTTTCCTTTAAATTCTTTCATTACTCAGCTTTGTCGGGAAATAGTTTGTAACCTCACACTGTATCACCATGTCGCCGCCACAGAGCCTTTTGTATGGGCCAGGCATTGTAATGAGGAGGTGAGTGACTTTAGATCTTTCGGTTGGTTAAGGTTTTGCGGCTTACGGCACACAGACCACTGCATCACCCTTCCCTTTTTTCTCGGCTTTTTTTATTTTTTACTAAATTGTTTTTTTTCTAGGTATGTTATTAAAATGACTTCTTTTTCAGCAGCAGCACTAGGCAGCTAAGCACCCAGCACATTTTTTTTTGAGAGTCCCCCGGCACAAGTCGGGCCTCTACCAAAATTCAAAATTTATTGAAGAGCTTTTGCCGGTGTAACGCCAATGCAGGCACACACCATATTCCCCATCCGTATTATTATAGGACATTTAACTAAGTTTGGGCTGATTTTGATTTTACAATGTTTTCCACAAATGAACAATGTAAAATAGTTAAATAGTATTTATAATACTTTGAGGTAATAATTTTAAAAATTTTTACACTTGTGTCACTCTTAAATTTCTTCGATACCAAAACTAAGCAACAAGATAAAGCATCAATTATTAATGGGAAACAAAGAATAAATTCCATTTAAAATGAAACAATTTGTAATAAAAATTTTCAAATCAAGTTAAACTTTCAAAATTATTTTTGATTTAAAATCTTGAAGATTATCAAAGAAGACAAGTGAAAGGAATGGACATCGACCCGAGTCTTTAAAGTTTTCGAATAATCCAATCAAATCCATTGGATTATAAAGGGTAAATTGTACATGAGGCATTGTATTTTTATCCCCCTTCGTCTTATATGTTTTTAAAGAGGAAAAATAAATGCAAAAATATTTTGACTTCGCAGAATCCCCAAGACTGGAGTCCGAATCATTGAACCTTTTCCCACCACTTTTCCGCTTTTCGACCCTTCAGAACAACCACAACACTGACCAGTGCTAATCTTTTGAGATCATAAAAATTGACGAAAAGTGTGAAGAAAGGATCTAAAATTACTGTATTCAGTGTTACAGCGAATATTTATTTTTTAGAAATAGACAAATAGGCATATAGATAACCCGATTGTCATTCTTGGGATGGGGGTACGACATTGAAGAGAAACTAGAGCCATTCTTGGAGGACATTTGGAGGAAAGGCAACATGAAAACAAAATAGTGGTACATTGAAACTGACAACGTGTGTGTGTGTGGGGGGGGGGTGGTGAAAAAGTTCTATGACCTGGGCGTCACTTATCCTTGCTGTGCCACTGATTATATTTTTTGACTTTTCAAGTCTTTAAGTATTGGAGCAAACAAAAATTAAAAATCATACTGAAAAATTGCTGACCGAGAATAAAAAGTTGAGTACGAGCCTCCATTAGATTTGTCGGGCACTATGTAAATTCGTTTTTAACCCTTGACATTCGGTCCAATATCTGCTACAAGTACCACCAATATTATTCACAGCGCCTATTATACATGCTCTAATGCAATAATGCATCTTTAAGGGACGATCTTTTGAGCAAACGAGCTCGATCCTGCAAAGAGGTTTCCATTGAATATGTGGCCTTCCCCCGAAAAGGCTCCGTGTGAAGTGTGGAGTGAGCGTCGAGAATCAATAGCACTTGTTCAATCAAAAAGCACCAACCATCGAGCTATTATGGCGGCCGCTCCTCTCTGTTTCGCCTCTGCAATTTAATACCTATTCATCTCCTCCCTCCTGCCTACATCTGCATGACTTCCAGCGACAGGGTTGCCGTTTTTCAAGCGCGCCAACACAACCCTTCGTTTTCCTGATCTCGCCAAAATAGTATCGCTGTAAAAAGCGAGAGAAAGGACGAAAAGTGATAGATTTTGTGAGTTTATAATACCTTATGTGGTGAAAAAGGTCTTTTTCTTCGAAGAAATCAAATGTTGTAATTTCTTGACCATAAAATTTATCCGATTATTCGCTTATTGGCATTTGGGATCCCCCCGCCTCCAGTCCTGCAAAAAAGACACCGGGGGGGGGGAAATATTGTTTTGTTCAAATACTTATCATATTTAGCTTTAAAAAATGAAATAAATGCAATAATACTTTGTATTAATGGTGTCTCCCCTCAATTAGTACCCGGAACTAATAATTCCTTATTTCTCCCAGTATCAATATGCTATTGTTGGGTTGGAGCCCATTTTAAGGTATGAATTTCCTTTTGGTTCCCATTTCGGTTTAATTTTGCTTCTTTTTTAATACTTTAAATGATTGATAACAAAATAATTTCGGTATTACCTACATGCATTCACCTAATTTTAAGGATGATATTCTATTTCGTATTAGCATGATGTGTCTTATCATATCATTATTAGTTGTTTTTTTAAATTTCGATTTTTTCCCCTTTTATTTTCATGCCCTAGAATCTCCCTCGTTGTTATTTTGTGACTCTCTAATCAGGCTCATCCCCCTAGTTGAGAATAATTTAAGTACATAAAAGTGTTTCTTCTTTGCGTAGAAAATAATAGTGGTGCATGTTAGCAAATGAATATCGAAATAATGGAGATAATTTCATAGGAAATGGCAACGGTACACGTTAATAAATGAAGAAAGAGAGATTGGAGACTATTCACGTAGAAAATGAGAGTGACGTTTGTTAGCAAATGTAATCAGAGAGAATGGAAACAGTTCACGTAGGAAATGAGAATTGTACTTGTAAGCAGAGAGAATAGAGGCAATTCACATAGAAAAAGACAGTGGTTTATGCTAGCAAATGTGAATAGAGAAAAAGGAGACCTCTCACACAGAAAATGACAGCATCACGTGTTAACTAATAACTAGTAATTTGACCTGTCCTTACGGAAATACAAATTTCGAGCCACTGACAGTTCCTAAGAACGTCAGCAAATTCTTTCGAGCACAAATTTCGACACAAAGTACACTACTTCATAAGATAAAGGCTAAAACAACCGACACAATTTCTCACAATTTCAAATTTCCTATACGTATTTTCAGACTTTCCTATACACAATTTCTTGATTAATAACTAAATAACATTAAAATAAAATAATAATAATACGGAAAATAAAGAGAAAATAAAAAGAACACAGGAAGCCACAAATTAAAACGGAACCATTCAACACACTTCACACACTGCTTCATAAGATAAAGGCTAAAACAACCTATACACAATTTCTTATCACAATTTAGAATTTTCCTATACACAAATTTAAACTAATAAGAAAACAAAGGAAAAAAGTATATTGCAATAAATAGTTAAAACATAGAAAAAAATCATATAATAGCAAAATAAAAATCAGTATATATGTAGCATAAAAAGCTGTAGTCTTTTAAGGCAAATATAACAAAAGGGGATTTTAAAATTTGGCCCATTAATTTAACATATTAATAATCTATCAATTGTTACATAGGCAGAGCAATAAAATTAGTTCTCTTCTGAAATGCAGTTGACAAAAAAAAGCTGCGATTTGAGAAAATATGTGTGAAATTAACAATATAGTTTATAAGTTGAATTTAAAGAAATTTTAAATATCAAACATAATTTAAAAAATGGGGAATTCCCAGATGAAGAGTTTTTAAAAGTCCCACTCAGCCTCTATCTTCTTCGCTTCCAATTAAATTACATTTTCCATCTCCAGGACTAGAATATTTTTAACAATCAATTCCATACCTTTTCTTGATTGGTTGTCTGCAAAAGTTCTTTAATGGAGCTGCTTTTTTTTAAAAAAAAGTAAGTGTCTCTGATGACTTGCCATGCATCACATTTAAGATACTATGCTCCACAGTTTTTTCATTTTTTCCGCAGAAGCACAGGGTCTCTTACCAAAGAATCTGTTTAGATAGGTTTTAAATGCTCCTAGGTCTGTGATGATCTGATTTAAGTAAAAATCCCTAACACTCTTTTTTCATCAACCTTTTCAAACAAACTTTTAACTTGTATACCTTTACTTGAATGATCCCACAAAATTAGCCAGTTTTGCCTAACATTTTTCTCATTTTCGTTTTCCTCTGTGGTTTGTTTCTCCAAAAATAAATTTCGATTTCTTGTTTTTCAGTGGCATTCTTAGCAAAATGGATAGTGACAATGGAAATCATTCACATAGAAAATGGCAGTAACAGGTGTTAACAAATGCGGATAGAGAGAATGGAGACAATCCAGACAGAAAATGACAGTGATATATGTTAGCAAAGGTAAACAGAGAAAATGGATACCATTCACGTAGAAAATGAGTACGGTACATGTTTTTAGCAAATATTAATAAAGATAATGGAGACAATTCACATAGAAAGTGACAGTGCTACATGTTAGCAAATGTAAATACAAAGAATGTAAAGAATTCAAGGTCACCTAACATAGATCAACTGAATACACGAATATAGATTTGAAATTGCAAGAGGAGAAAAGACAATGCAAAAAATATTTGATGACAAGCTTGTAGTTTGATCTTAGATGATTTGCGCAGTAACTTTTATTATGTGATTGTAAAGTCAAGTTTCATACCGTTATGTCTAAAATTATTGACATAAAAATCAGGAAAAGCGTTCTTGTGATCTTACAACTGCCGGAAAAGACATTACTTCATCATCCAGAAAATATAAGGAGCAACAGAAAAACTTAAACTCATCCTTACACCTACATCTTAGATCAGGGTTTCTTAAATTATGTGATACAATTTCATAGCCTCATTTAGAAAAATTCAAGAACCGTAAAGATCTTGACAGCAAGATTTTTGGTGAAATTCTAAAAATAAGTTAGATAAGTTAAAATAGCCAAGAAAATTATGCCAATTTAAAATATTTTAATGAAACTTTCCAAATAAAGGTATTTGCTTAATTTTTGTAATATTTATTTTTAATTATTGTTCTCCTTTGCCTTTCTTTATCCTGCGCGTGCGTATACTTCGCATCGCAAATTAAAAAGAAAATATATTAATTTAAATGTATAATTCTATATGTATCGTATACAAAAAAGTAAAAATGAAGGGGGAAATGGAAACCAAACTGAGTAAAATCAATCATAAAACAATGATTTCCCACTTGCGATTATTTACCATATATACTTGAAGATAAAGATATAAGCCTGTAAATAAAAACGTAGCAATAAGCAGTACAAAGCAGTCTAAAAGTAGAAATCAGTTTATTTAGGAAAATATACAGTAAAGCACCGTTTACACGTCTTTCAAGTGACTGACGTAAAACGACGTATAAATGAAAAGACGTATAATCGAAATTTTAATAAACCACTTTAATTATTATAAATTAAATGCTGCTAATGCAAATTCATTTAAAAATATTAATTTTAAAGATAGTACTATTGTAATACTACATAGAATTGAAAGCAATAATAAAGTTTTTAAATTAAACGTTTATCATAAAAGTGAGAAAAATCATACCAACGGTCGTCTGACGTGCTGATTATTTGCAAGTATTAAGTACATCATTATGAATCGAATTCATTGTATGTTTTGTCACTACTCTTTTGAGAAAAGAAATGAGTTCGAAGCTTTTCTATGGAGTCCATTGCGTCTTTAAAGAAAGGTGGAATAACTTCTTCATCGTCGCTTGAATTACCACCAGACAATTTGTCTTCTGTTAATTCATCATTTGTGAATAATTTTAAAGTAATGGCATCTTTATCACAATTCATATAATAGAAAGGAGGACATTTTCTCATTGAAGACCGGGGTAAAACGATATATAAACGAAAGTTTACGTCATATAAACGAAGTACTTTATCATTAAAATGAATACGACTGAATCAGGACGTATAAATGAGAAACGTATAAATGGTGCTTTACTGTATATATGATCTATGCCGTTTTGAAAATTCTGGAAAACATGTGACATCCTTAAAATGCT
This sequence comes from Araneus ventricosus, assembly GCA_013235015.1. Classification (NCBI taxonomy): domain Eukaryota; kingdom Metazoa; phylum Arthropoda; class Arachnida; order Araneae; family Araneidae; genus Araneus; species Araneus ventricosus. Next base: position 31,194 of record BGPR01002592.1, on the reverse strand, counting down.
GTCTGCTCTGACGTCTACATCCTGCAGATTGACTGACCACTCTAAAATTCGGAATATTGAAAATGGACATCAGAAAATCCGATTTGAAAATATGATATTTTTGGGAATAAATCCCAGATGAATGGAGTCATGAAATGTGAAAAACTTGTTTATGATGGAGTTTATGTTACATAGGAATGGCTTTGTGGCTAGATGCTGAAGTCAAATGACAAATTAATGCATGTTAGAAGGAGGTCTTAGAAATTTTTTTTTAAAAAATATGAAATACATATTCCGGAATAGAGAAAACACACTATATTTGATATTTAGCTTAATCAAATATGCAAGCAGTTAATTTGCGTTTTAAATATAGCCAAATCACGTTAAAAGTTTTCTTTTGGGACAAGAATTTATTTTATTTCTTAGCCGATTTCAGTAAAAATGTTCATGCTCCAAATTAAATTATATCCATATTAAAATGTTAGAATTTCAAAATGGGAATTTATAGCAACAAAATGGGAGTGCCCCCCCCTTTGACTTTCTCGTATACTTGCGCAATATGGCGTGCTTTGTGTTTAGTTTCTTAATGAGAGCTTATTCTTGCTTAATTCTTTAAGAGAAGCTAATATCCATTTTTAACTTTTTTCCTTTGGCATTTGAGTCAAAACATAAACCCTTTAACTCCCACCTTCCTATCTAGAGCACAGTTACATTTCACTTGTGCGCCAAAACCGAACGAATTCCATTGCTCCTTTTTCTGCTTTTGCTAAGAAGTCAATATGTATTCTCAAACCCCTAAGCAATTTTCAGTTGGCATATGCTACCTATTAGCCAGATTTTGAAGTCAAAGTGTCGCCATTTTGAATTTTTTTTTTGCTTTGATATATTTCCGAGGTATTGGAGAGAGTAATTTTTTGATGTTTAACTATATTTTAAATATTTTAATAAATATCTATAAAATGTTTTAAAATGTTTTTTTTATCAGTTTTTAGATAATTTTTCTAAAAAAATGAAAAATAAAGTGCCCTCACCCAATTTTTTGTTTGTAATTTAATTTTACTTCACAGTTACCTCAATCTTGGTGCTTTAAATAAAATTTAAAAGAAATTTGTTGAAACCTATTATTTTAATTAATTTGGGAGTTAACAGGTTAATACATGTTTTTAAAATAATATAATATACCATTGTTATAATAGTAGTATAATCTATTTAATATTTCATATTCTTACATTTATTTTTGAAAGTATTTTGTTTTACACACGTCTTCAAGAAATTTGCAACTGTTTTCTGTCTTAATTCGTCGCTTATTTTCATATTCCCATAGAATAATACTAATAATTGTTGCCAAGAAGTACACGTCTTCAAGCAATTTGTAAATATT
>BGPR01002592.1:0-29824 GCA_013235015.1 Araneus ventricosus | reverse complement strand
TTTTTTTACACTTTATATTGTATTCTTCATTAACTTATTTTATCTATTTATTTGTAAATATATAAATCGTAAATATTCTAATTCTTCATGTCACTCTCAGATTAGGCTTACAATTTAGGCTTAAGAGCAAAAGGAAGTCGGTAAGTTGTTTCTTCATCAGAACATCCCTCTTGGCGATAAATGTTGGCAGGATGCAAATGATTGTTTTGAACCAAATCCGGCGATAGGAGTGCCAAATGTGGTATACTCCCACCATGACACTCCTTGCCCTATCCTCTCGGGATCCAGTCAAAAGGGTATGAGACAGTCTCGAAAGATAATTGGCTGAATAGAAACTGAAAATCAAACTAATTGCACTGCGAAACTAGGATTGCCAAATCACTTGGGGGGAGGAGGGAGGCAGATGTAGATGCTAAAAATGCTAAATACGCTTCTTTAAATAGATGAAATTTCGTCTTTGTGTTGTGCGCATTTGCTGCAAACTTTTTTTATAACATTTTCGTTCCGAAATTGAGTTTGACGTGATATCAGTTAAAAAGAAGGAGCTGACATTGGTTGATGGAAATTCACTGGGGAGAATCCAACGCGCTATGTTCAACGAGATATTTGATTTCTGTAAAAATGCAGGAATTCTAATCTGGGGAAAAGTATTTGCTTATGTTAATGAAAACGGATTTATAAAAGTTAATGGAGTTTGTAATGTATGACGATTTTAGCTGAGAAAAAGATAGCAATTTTAGAAAGGCACTTTCAGGGATTTTTTTTTATATGCCGCTAGTTTGAACAGAGTGGGCAGATTTATATGATAATTAATATATCAGTTTTCGATTTAGTTTATTATTATGTAAACAAGCACTCGTCTGGAAATTTTTGTTTCTCTTTCAAGATGGAATATGAAAGTGAAAGGATATTTAAAATGGATTAGAATTATATGCGACGTTAATTTTGCTGTCCAAGGAATAAACAGATGATTATTGTTATTACAGAGGGACTTGGGTAATTCAAATGTTCTTAAATCGAATTTTTTTCTCCGGTCCGTTGAATATCTTATTAGCATAAGTTAAAATGTCGCCCAGAACTTAAATATATTTTGGCTAATTTGAAGTCAAAACTAATAATTGTAAAAAAATGTTGTGTTGTTTTTTTTTCTCTGGTCCCTTGACTATCCTATAAATATAATGTTAAAATATCGCCCATAATTAAAATTTATTTTGGGTAATCCAAAGACAAAACTAAAAATAATAAAAAATGTCGTATTTTGAGTATTGTGTTTTTTATACGGTCCCTTGAATATCTCAAAAACATAATGTTAAAATATCGTCCATAATTTGAATTTATTTTGGTTAATTAGAAGTCAAAACTAAAAACAGTAAAAACAATTGTCCTTATTTCTGATATATTTTCTTTAGTTAAATGGTACGAATCTTGTGTCCTCAGTGATTGTAAGTGAATAATTTTTTTAAGATCCTTAATTTTTTTCGGAGATTTTACTGCTATATAATGTTTTCAATAAAAAAAGGAATAAAAATGTTCTTGCGTAAAAAAAAACTTCGAACACATTTGATATATGAATTGACTGCTTATTCTAAAGATTTAGTGCACAATTGCATTCACAATGCTGTATAAATTTTGTTTATTAAAATTACTTATTTATTGAAATGACTTTTTAAATTATTAATCTTTTTATTTGTAATTAATCTATTTTATCAAAAATACTTATTGTATGTTTTTTAATTATGTATTTTTCGTAAAATAATTGATTTAAAAATTAATTTTTGTATCATTTTTTTGTTTGAAAAATTTTCGTCTTTTCATGCTGTAAACATTTTAAACACACTTCTCATTAATTCGAATTCTTGTGCAAATCGAATTTTTAATATTGTCCTGTCAGCTTCGAATTAGGAAAGTTCCACTGTAAAATTCACAGATATGAATGCATCTGTATTCGATCGATTTAAATACTTTTCTCTTCAAAATTACTTGAAAATTTTTGCAACATGCAAAAAGTTAAAGTTTAATTCTTTAAAAAAATTCATTGTTAGGTAACTTATTGACGAAGTTTTTTTGAGATACACATCTTCGCTTTTAAAATTAAAAATATGTATTTGATGTAAGTCATACAAATTTTGGAATATATATTATTCGGGCTTTGGTATCAGAGCATCGTAGATCCAGAATGGATTGCATTGATGATCCTGTGGATCTGCGATGATAAATCTCTCTTCTGTCGTCCAAATATACTTACATTAGTGTGGCATGAAAGTTTGGAGGATGAGATATTGGATCAGATAGATGTCATTCTCGTCATCTGTTGGGTTGAAGGCCCTGTCAGACATGAGGTCATAAGACATGCCATGTGATATGTAAATTGATCCCTATATGACAGCTTCATATACGGTATAAATTTTTTTCATAGCAGAGTATCGCATTGTGAAGTTAAAAAACGCAACGTATTTGATTGGCATCACATGTGCAATGTTCTCGCATAAAACGTTTGAAATATGCAATTATGTTTGTCACGTGACTATGACGTCACATGTATTGACTCCATCTAGGGAAGTCCTGCAGAAATTCTAATAATAAAAGTTGAAAATTTAATAGTGACAACCATATAATTACAGTCGACATATCTTAAGCTGTGCTGTGACATATTGACTTTGAGATAGAAGAATTCTATTTATTATTAATTCTATTAAATTATTTAATAATTAAATTATCAATTATAATTCTTAATAAAAAAAAGAATTATAATTAAAAATAATTTAATAGAATTATTTTCAATTGCAATTCTATGAATTATAATTAAAATGGTTCTAAATCTTTAATAGATAAGTAAAAACAATTCTATTAATAGAATTTAAATTTAATTTTAGAAAAATAATATAATCAATTAATTATTCTATTAATAATTATTAATTATAATTAATAGAATATTATAATAATATTAAGTAAATATCAAAATAATCATCTTATTAATTAAACATTGGAATTTTTATAATCTTTGGCTTGGAACTTTTATAATCTTTTCAAATAAAACTTATTTCCAGCGATTTGGAAGTCGTAAAATGCCCGAAGCAGTACTAGTTTTTTTGATGGTTCGGATGGACCGGTCTATCGCTTTAAGAATCTCTGCAACAGTTCGATAGCGAACCGTGACTGACCTTTTGCTCCTTGGGACTGGGCGTTGCTCTCAGCGGATGTAAGGCAATGTGATCGTGGTTTGAATAAGGAACCATATTATGATGTCATTCGCTAACGAACTGTCCCATATATTCTTAAAGCGATAGACCGCTCCATCCGAACCATCAGGAAAGCTGGTACTGCTTCAAGTATTCTACGACTTCCACACCGCTGGAAACTGCATCGAAGGACTATAAACGTTTCAAGTTAGTACCAATGTTGTGACGGCTGTAATTATATGATTATCACTATTAAAATTAAAGAAAGGAACTAGAAAAAAATTCTTTGATAAGTAACTTAGTTGAAATAGATTCTAAAATTAGATTCAGGAACCATTTTTTGCAGTCATAAATATAAAAAGTCTTTCACATTCTTTGCTTCTGCTAAGTGCGAAATTACCCGCACGCTAAAAGGGTAAAAAGTTATTCTACAACGAATAAAGGCAGATATCTAATTATCTGGTTGCGGATCAGAAATGATTTCAGAGCGCAAAAATAAAATATAAATATAAAACCCGTAAAATATGATTGAATGCGTCACGAAACGTATGGCGACAAGTACAGCTGTCACGAATTTCATTTTATATTTTAGCCCTCTAACAATGCCATTCAAGGTCGCGTTTAAAAAAAAATAAAAGAACATCAACCGAAGAGGGGAAAAAACGAGAAAAAAGAAAATTCAAACACTCGTTCCAATCTCGGCAAGTTTTGGACGTTTATCAAAAAGATCCGTTTTTGCGGTGGACAAAGTGACCCTCTAAATGATGGAGATCTAAATGGACTGGAAAAGTCCACGAAGAATAACGGTCATAAAAGACCGGACATTGATAGCTATTGACCCGCCCTCTGTCGGCCGGCATCGCAGTCACTCGAGACCCGATTTGAGGAATGAAGGCAGTCGCGGAAAAAATAAATGCCTTTGTTCTTTTAATCAATCGGTATCGGGTCGCAAGCGAAAAGTGATTTATTTCCTTCAGATTCGCTGGGTAAATACAAGTAATGCTCTGACAATGCGAAGTAAGGAATATTATTAATTATCCGACAGAAGAACGACGTTTTATGGATCCGCTTTTAAACGCCGCTGCGCTGTGATAAAAGAAATATTTAATTTCAGGCAGATTGATATTAAGGAAATGTTAGTAATTGAAATCAAACAAGTATACGGTTCCCACAACCTGGGTACACACTTTGAATAAGATTTATAAAGAATTAATAACATACATTAAAGCATCTTAACTCAAATCTATACATATGGTCATGAAATTCTGAACCTCCCATCCCCTTAACCACAAAACGCCAACAGATATAGTAATAAAAGTGTGTCTAATTATAATAAAGGGGCTACGTGCTACGCGGTGAAACCATTTAAAGAGCGCCTAGCGGCAAAATTCAGTGTAAGGGTTTTGATCCCGAAAACGGCACGAGATATGAAAAATAGTCGATTGAGAAGTCAAAAATTATCATCGATTTAGGATGAAGTACCTTAAAAGTACCCATAGAAGTACCTTGTAAAATGAATGCTAAAAAGAGAATGCCTAAAACGTGTATTTGTTTGGTCGTGAATTCCAGTTTTTGAGAGATATTCTAATATAACGAAGAATCTTATTATTGCTAAACCGAATAAATCCAGCAAATATCTACTAAAACCGTCATATACAACAGATTAACATTATGTAATCAATGTTAATGTCATCAATGTAAATTTCATATGTTCGTGCATATGCCATTGAGTAAGAAAAAAATGATTCATTACATTCCGGAAGTAATGCATTATGTTATTAAGTATCCTTAATTTTCTACTTTCTGTCACGAAAATTAAAAGCCATTAATTCATCTTTGTGAATTAATTTGCCCGTGACATGAATTATAAGTTAAAATATTTTTAGTGTTGTCCTTTAGTTTGTTTCCAAAGGTTTACTGTAGAATCCGTCAAGTAAATGAATCAAACAATGACGAACAGATCCATTACAATATACGAAATTTAGATAAAGAAACAGGATCAGGCGGAGTAATTGGGAGCAAAGGGTAACTACATAGCGCACTGGTGAGGCCTTAGGGAACTGGAAGGCATGAGTTTCGGTTAAGACATTATAGAGGAAGAAGAAAAATACCTTCCCGGTTTTTTAGTATTATCTGATAATGTTTGTTTACTTCGCAATTACCCCTGTCAATTTTCATCTCAAGATAATTGGGAATAGACTTTTAATGCAACAAAAACTCATATTTTTATGCATTTGGAATAATTTATTATATGATAAGACGTAATTTTAAATCTAAGAAAGCGGTAGCGTTCTGCCCAGCTAATAATGATTATTTTTTATGTCTAATTAACAAGTGACATTCTAAAATATCTACCATGTACATATTGATTTTCCTGTATGAAAGTTTGTAATTAATGATGATTTGAAGCCGTTCGACGTCAAGTATGAAATGAAACAAGAAACTGATGAGAAGGTAGAAGAAAAAGCGAAACTGTTCAAGGAATCTGAAGATGATGATTTTTACTCTTTTCAATAAGAAATGGAGATTGCGGAGATAGAGGAAGTAGTTTACATCGAATTATCCATGACTGATTTTTCAATTTTTTTTTAATATTTTGATTGATAGCGTTCCAGGGGCCCGAATGAAGACCTATTATTCGTATGTCTGCAGGATTGACGGAGTTGACGGTATTGAATTGGATGTGACAAGTTTGAGAGGTACTAGTTTGACTAAATCAAAATTAAGTTTAGTTGTGAATGGCCAGTTCGCGTTTTCCGAGTGTAAAATAAAAGCTTTTCTCCCAGATACCATAATTAATGCTGAATATAATATATTATTTTTTTAACTAAGGCTGTTAATATAACAATAAATCTAATTCCTAGCATTTAACTTTAGAACCAAATAAGTTCATTGATTAAAACTCATCCAGACTTTTTTCACTGCCTATTATTTTTATTTATCAAGTGGTTGGTTTGTTACATTAACAATTCATTTTGAGAGGTTGCGAAAGGTTTCATTGCACATATTAATTGTATTTTAGGGTTAATTATTTGGATTTTTGAAAGCTTGGTTGTTGTGTTTTATTGGCGCAAGAACCATGTTTGTTGATGCTGCTCCAAACTTATGGTAGATAAACAGAGTCATGGCGAGAAAAAAATATGGTGATATAGGATAAGGAGTTGTTAAAATTCTAAAATTATTTTGTAATTACTCATAGTGATATATAGAAAACATAAATGCACGTTGTCAAGACTGACTGGATGAAACGGCTAGAGAATAGACATAGGCAAGTTTAAAAATATTATATGTAAAATATGTCTAAAAAGTCAAGTGGGGAGCAAAAAACAAGTGTACAAACAAAGACGATATTCATATAGATAAAATGGCAAAATTGTGATATAAGTAAACAAGTTAGAGTTTTTAGAAATAGCTGCACAAATATGCCATTAGGTTATTTACCAGAAGAAACCAGGTAAAAGGGAAACTTTTAACAGGGAAATGGGAAAAAAATCTTGTTGGAAAAAAACAGAGAAGCAATGAGGCTACATGCTTTCGTATTTCGTAGGGATAATGCATTTTTTTCTTTTGCTGCTCAGGTTTGGTAGAAAGTAGGGGACGAATAACTACAGATGGGTTTTCTAAATCTTCAAATATGATGGATAAACAGGTAATTTACATTAGGCTATTTACCAAAATAAAATTGGTAAAAGGCAAACAAGCCATGCTGGATAAAATAGAGAAGTGCTAATTCTACATATTTTGTATTTCGTAGGGATAATGCATTTTTTCTTTTGCTTCTGAGGTTTGGTATAAAGTAGAGGACGAATAACTACAGATGGGTTTTCTAAATACTCAGATATGTAATACTCTATTGTGTTGCCTCCTAATGCAGTGAAAGAGCTCATCTTTGCATCGGCATCAGATTCCCGAGATTGTAAAACTTTACAGACTCAGCTAGCACTCAAACCCTACAAACCTATGCACAGCACCAGCGACGGACATTTGAACCATGACATATTAAACATGAATCTACCTTAAGCTGACACCAACGACAGAACTTTGGAGGAATCAGGTATCGAATTAGCGATCCTCTGATACACGACGAGGTCAGTCTCTTACGATTGTTGAGAAATACAGGGTGATTCAAAATGAAAACCCTGATTTCAAAGCTTTATTTTCGAACAGGTAGTAGCTGTATTTATATGAAAAATACTTCAAAAGGTAAAGTATTCGCGCTTTGAATGCAAACATGAAAGATGTTCAATACATGCTCCTTTTATTGGAAGACATACATCAAGTCTGTTGAATACAGTTTTTGCCAAGACTTGTGTATAATGTCTTCGTCGATGCGAATCAAAGCATGTTACGAAGAAAATGAAGATCGGAAAGGAAATTACATATGTGAATTTATTCTGATAGTGAGCACATTCACTAGTTGATGTATCCACAATTGCTTACATGTCCATGGATACAAAATATCCTCGTGTGTTTAAAACACAGACTATTCCAGTTTTATTTTATTTTAATCTCGGAAAAATGCTTTTAATTTTTTCTTAATCTAATATCCTGGATGATAGCATTATTTAAAAGATCTATTTAGTTTATAACGAAGGAGATACTACCATTTATCATCTTTAATGCTTAATCTTACCTGGTTTTATTTTATTTTAATCACAGAAAACTGTGCATAATTTGTTGTTAATCTTATAACCTGGCTGATAGCATAAAGTGAAAGGATATACTATCCATTATGTTCTTTATTTCATAATTTTCCCAGTTAAAATTTATTTTAATCACGGAAAATTGTGTTTAATATGTTCTGGCTGATAGACCTTATTTTAAAGGCCAGTTTAATTCCACGAAGAAGAAGATACTACCCACTATATTTTTTTATTGCATAATCTTCCCCAATTTTATTTTTTTAATCACCGAAAATTCTGTTTAATTTGTTGCTAATTGAACATTCTGGCTTATGGAACCATTTGAAAGGTCAATTTATTCTATAAGGAAGGAGATACTACCCATTTCCTTCCTTATTTCATAATCTGGTTTCAATCCAAACAAGTGTCAATGCGTTTTTCAAAGCTTTCCAAAATAAATAAACGTCGCTTCGACGGTTGTCCTCTTCCCTGTCCACTTCAATATCCGAGAAAGCAAATGGCGATTCCTCAGAAAAAGGAGCATCATCCTCCCACTATTTTTTCCCTTCTTCATCTTTTCTCCCTATCCTATTCCCTCTCCACCATTCTGTCCAAATAATTGCAAATGCCGCTATTTGTCGCCAGACCAAACAACTTTGACACACGGCCAAGAAAATAAAAAAATAAAGAAAAGGAAGAAGAAGAAGAGTCCGGCCAGATTGACAAAAGAATAGTCGCTTGTCGCCGTCTAAGCGCACCATTGGTTTAAGGTCACTCTGGGAGGACCAAAACAAACAACACACACGCCAACAAACAAAACAAAAAAAAGAAGGCGAACGAATCTATGTGGAAATAAAAAAGCTGGGGACTTGGTGGGATATATAGAGAGAGAAAAAAAGAAGAAATAGAAAGAGAAGAAGAAAGAAAGGATATAAATGGACATCTCTCCCGGATAAAGTGATGAAAGAAAGAAAGTGTGGAGGAGCCGCTCTGGAAGATCAGATGCGCACCGGCGGAGAAGAAGAAGAAGAGATAAGGGGGGGGGGATGAGAGAAGGAGAGAAGAGAAGCGCAAGAGCAAAAGGATGCTCTGCTGGGATGAGGTACTCGACCTTCTCACGTGCCACGTCAGTCGGGGTTACTGGGAGGGGTGCGATAGCTGCAATCTCTTCTCTCGCCACCCCCTCCCCACTACAGATAGACAAACCTAAAGGGGAGGAGGGGTGGAAGGATCGGGGGGTGGCGTGGGTGGAGTGTTCGTGTCCGGGAGTCCTAATGAGGTTGGAACGTGCCTCCCCATCCTCTTCTCTTTTCGTTTCATCCGCTTGGATGTCGCTCTTTCCGCATCTTTTATCTCTATCCGGAGGGCTGTTTCTGTTTTCGGTGGAAAGCCTCCAGCGCCATCTGGAGGGATGTGTGGTCGTTGGAGGACTCTTTTTTTTCTCCTCTTCGTGCGCGCGGTGGTTTTTTATTTGTTATTTTATTTGTTTATTGTTTTTGATTGGTACTATTTTGTTTTATCCGACTGTGCGCCTTGTACTTAGCAGATTGAGTACGAGAAGATGGGTCTTCTTAGTTTGTTTTTTCACTGTAAGTTTTCTTTTTTTTATTTAGTAATGTGTTCGTTTATTTGTTTGGTTTAGTTTTTTTTATCTTATTTTAGTTGGCTTTTTTCACTTACCCCTTCCTCCTCACCCTTCCATCGCGTGCGTAGTTAAATGCATTCTAGTGTTTCCTGTTTTTGTAGTTCTTGCCAGAGCATTTTAATCAATTTTTGATTTGGAAAAACTCGGAGAATGGTTGTAAAGGTTAAAAGGGATTGTGTGTTTGAGGATAATATGCTTGAGTCGACTGCCATGTACAGAGGAATTACTGAGAAATTTCTAGTTTGGAGAAAATATCTGAGTCTTTATTCAATTATAGCATTAAGCTATAAAAATGTAACTTGAAATATATGAAGAGAAATATAAAATTTCATAAAACGCCATACGTATTTTCTCTTGAGTCGAAAGGAAGATTTTTATTTAGATTTAACCAACCATAAAGCTATCCTTGGGAAATCTCCATTCAGATTAAAGTGATTTGGTTTTGGAAATCCCTTGACGGGAAGTTATTGTTAGTGATTTATTTTTCGCAGTCCCTTGACAGGTAGTTATGGTACTGATGTTAAAAGTATCTGAACACATTTTTTTGATGTTCAAATATTATCTATAAAACTCATACCCATTTTACCCAGTATTTTTTTTTACCAATTATTAAAATTGAAGAAAATATAATATGTTTTAGTATTGACTAGATAGCTTCTTTCGACTCATTTGTTGGGGAATTTGATAGACCACCAGTTTCATTGCTCTTCGTATTATGTCTGTGTTCCCAATAAATCTAATTTTCATAATTTAATAACTATTAACTGTCCTTCCTAATTCTTTATTTGCAACCGATAATGAAATGGTCGATAATAATTTGTGCTTCTTCTCCTTTCTAGATCATAACGACTAATCATGCTGGAATAAAGGTAACATTTTTCAGCTATACTGCGAAAACATAAGGAAACAAAGCAATCCTGTTAATGAAAAAATCGTTTTTTTAAAAAATAATAATTATAAATATTTTGAAGGAAAAAGAATAACAAAAAATATAAGGACACTTAAAACACTAAATATAAATTTAATTTTTGTTAATTATCTATTTTTCTGGCGTAAAAAATGCTTAATAAAAAGAACAATAGAAATTATATTTGTCAAATAAGCCGATAAATAATGACGCATATTAAATTGGTAGAACTTTTTTATGATGACGCGTTGGTTGTGCGTCATCGAACTAAAAATGCGAACATTTAAATTCTGATTTTTTTAAGGAAAAAAAACCATTTCTATAAGTACTTCTGACATTTTCCCACTCTCAGCTTTTAAAGATAAAAAACTACCACTTCCAACTCTCTTTCGCTCTTCAGCAAAAACGAAGAGCAATCTATGCTTTTCAAATCCCTTTTCAATTCAACAAAAGGAATTTAAATCTTCCTAAAAGACAAAACGAGTATTTCAAATCCTACATTTCTCTCCTTTAATTATTTCACTCCGGACAACTATCATAGGTTTTATTATTATTTCCTTTTATGTCTTCGATGCACGTTCATCTTTTAAAGCCGCCATCTTCATTTCCCCATCATCAGAAACAAAAGAAATATCCTTATAACATACGATAGTTAGAAATTCATAACACCCAAGTGACTAAACAGGTACCCGTGTTTTTATTTTGGTATCTGTCTGGGAACGAAAGAAAAAAGATAAATAAATAAATATAAAAAAACAAAGAGTTTCATTTCGCACATTATTTCTTCGATCAAAAAATGTATTAACAACGGAAACTTACAACAGGAAAAAAAATGTATAAATCATGTTACTTTATAAGAAATAATATGAGCACCGCCTATATACTTCTCCTATCCTCATAACTGAAAAAGAAGAAAAGAACTGCTGCTATTACGTGGTTTCGACTGGAATATTTTTTATTTCATTTTATCTTATTTTCCTTCTCTCTCTCAGCATCTTTCATCTCAACTCCCGCCCTCCTCATTCGCCTCCTCTAACCCCCCAGCTCTTCTAAGTCGAGCATGACGCTTTTTCATCTGCTGAGTTCTCGAGTGTACCACTGGGGTTTGCTAAAAATCCAGTTGGGGGGTGTGGAGGTAGTAGTGGAAAAGTTGTATGCGCAGAAAAATGGATTCTCAAGTTGAATCTGTGTGTAAGGGGGGAGGGGAGAAGGGAGGCTGAAAAGGGGGATTCAAAGATGTCGAGAGGGGAGGGGGAGGAAGGAGCAGATGATGGGAAAAAATAAAAACAATGATGAAATAAAAATAAAAATATCGTCCGGTATAAAGCAAATAGAAAGAAGACGGCGACGACGAGTAAGAGTAGAGTAGAGGAGGAATTGAGGAAGATATAAAATAAAATGAGAAAAAAAGAAAGAAAGAAAAAGAAAGAAAGAGAGAAGAAATATATGAAGTGATTTAAAAACCGTGCGCGTTTTATGAAGAAGGGACTGAATGTTAAGAAGTCGAGAAATTTTTGTGAGAATAATGAATAAGTAAATAGTCAAAAGAGTAGGAAGAGGAACTGAAGAGAAGAGAAGAAAAAAAGATGGCGGAGCATCTCAATGGTGAATCTTTCTTAATGAGAGACACAAGGAGTCGAATATTTTTAATGAATTGCAATGAAGGAGCTGGAAATGCAAAATGTAAGTCAGGTAAAAATAGTTGGTTTTTCTCTTTTAGCAAAGAGGATGGATTGATAATTAAATTTTAGGAAGCAATTTCGTTAAAAGTGCTGTATCTACTGGGAGATGGAAAAAAATGCTAGTTGAAGATAAAATGCAACAAAAAGAAGAAAGGAATTTCTCTGTTTTTTTAAAAAAGAAGTTTTGTTGAATAAACATCTGAAATAACATAATTTGATCGCTGAATGAGAGTCCTTAATTACATAAAAGTATCGGTGGAAAAAGAAAGAAACGCTGGAAATTTGAAAGAAGCACTTTAATATTGAATTTTGCCTCAAGTTTCGTTCGTACTTTTCGTGACTGTAAAAGGAAAGACATCTTAAAAGTTTTTTAAGAAATCATAATAAATAAAATAAAAATAACAACTTCTGTAATTTGTTTATTTTAAACAATAAGTTGAATCTTCTTTCAAAGTATTTGCATTTTTAAATGTATTTTTAATGTTTTAACTTTGCTGAATATGCAGATTCGTCACTTTTATAATATAAAAGCAAAATAAGTATTTTTTCTATAAAATAAACTATTTTGGTAAGAAAACATTTTATCCACTTTGGAATTTTAATTGAAGTAAACAAAAGTCTCTGTTTTTACAAACAGTTTTTAAAAAGGCAAAGGGTCTTACTAAAATGTCTAGGTTGGTGAAAGATATTCTAACACTGGATTTTAGGGAACAATAAAAATTGAAATTTTTAGCATCTTTATAACAGTGTTTAAATTAGAAATTGTAATTTAGTTTTGTTGATTTGGCTTCAACTGAAATTTTCGAGCTTTTATTTCATGTTGAATTAATAAGATGAAAAATATTTATAAACGCTGTGTTTGCTTTAAAATAAAAATGATTTTAAAAAAGATTTCTTGAGTCTCTTAAATGAAAAAAAAGATATTGAAGAAAATTAATCTCTGTAATGTGTACAGATTTTTAATTTTAATGACTTCCTTTCATTCGTTTTATTTTAATTTAAAGATTTATTTTGTTATTAATTGAATTCTCTTGCTTAAGAATACAACTACAGGGTGGTCATAAAAAAACTTCCCCGATATATGAACCCTTTGCTGCCTATCCGCTCAACCACACGATATGAAATTTCAGATATTGTTATTTGAAGGTATGCGCTCGAGATTGTGATGATTTCAAACAATAGAGCTCTCACGGTTACAGTTACAGTGAAAAAATTTCGAAATTTTCAAATAGCAACACCTACTTTTTTCATGGAAACTTGCTCCTCATAGAAAAAAAATTTAAAATGGAGTTGGAATGGTATTTCTAACACAAAAAATGGCGGCGCTAGGCAGAGACAAAAAAAAGTGAAAACAACAGCCGGGGTATAAAGAAACTTTTCCGATTTATGACCCCCTAGCAAGCGAGAGGAATAAAATTTTGCATGCAGGCATTATACCATATGTGCTCAAGAATGAGGTGCAAAACAATAGTCCAGCTCTCAAAGTTAAGGTTACAGTAATAAAATTTCGAAATTTTCAAAAGACAACATCTACTTTTTTCATGGAAACGGTATCCACACTGTAAAAAACTTAAAATAAATTTAAAACGGTATTTTTTTAGAGCGAAAAATGGCAGCGTTACGCAGGCGAAGAAAAAAGCGAAAATAACCAATAGTAAATAATAGCTAGAAGAGCTTCATTTGTCTCTGCCTAGCTCCACTGTTTTTTGCCTTAAAAATACCGTTCCAACTCCATTTTAAATTTTTTTCTATGAGGAGCGCGTTTCCATGAAAAAAGGAAGTGTCGCTATTTGAAAATTTCGAAATTTTTTCACTGTAACCGTAACCGTGAGAGATCTATTGTTTGAAATCATCACAATCTCGAGCGCATACCTTCAAATAACAATATCTGAAATTTCATATCGATTGGCTGAGCGGATAGACTGCTAAGGGTTCATATATCGGGGAAGTTTTTTTTATAACCACCCTGTATATTCAAAGCTTTATCAGGCCGCGGTGGCCTAGTGGTAAGGTCTTGGCTTTCGGGCCGGAGGGTTCCAGGTTCGAAACCCAATTCCTCTGACGATCCGCCGTGTATGGGGCCTGCTGCACGCTAAATCATACGTAGTGGCCAAACCTCCTCCCGTTGGTGTGGCGTGGAAGTTTGAAGAGGGGGTGCCAGCTCAGGTGTCGTCATCTGACCGTGGTTCAAAATTACGGTGTTGGTCCCAAAATAGCCCTCGTGTTGCAAATCAAAACTTTATTATTTTATTACGTTTTCAGTTCATAATGAAAGGAAAGTGTTTAAATTATTATTACTTGGAAAAAAAATGATTTAACTTTAATTATAACAGATCAGGACCTTACCGAGGCGATCTTGCACCCTTGGCACAACTAGAAAATCTGCGCCCCCTCCCCCAGCACTGCGTGCTACATTTGGTCGTTTTCTAACCCCTCTATGATTCCCCCCAGAAAAACTATCTTCATGCAATTATTTTCCTTTATACAGATTTAGCAATTTTTATAGCCTCGTACATAAAAAATTACCCTGGCCGAGCTCATCACCCTCCAACAATGCAAAGGGAAGTTACTAGCTATCTATAGGCACAGGAATAAACAACTAGGGCAATTTTTAATCGCCAGAAAAGGTTTATTCTTGATTTCGCTTCTGTTTACACGGCATATCGTAACAATATAACTCTTAAACATTGTTTTCTTTATTCTCAGTTTTGCACCTCCCCTATGCCTGCGCTCTTGGCGGGGGTTAATCTCGTCACGGCCGTGTAAAATATAAATAATTATTATATATCGTCATCGCTCAAGCAAAAGACACGAAGTTCAAAACTATAGTTTTGAGATATAGTCAATTTAAACTTAATTAATTTTGAGTCATTATGATAGAAAGTCAAAGTTATTTTCCAAATTTCTAGTTTCTTCGGTTGGTTTATTGATGTTAAGATAACAAGTTTGTACCACGAAATAATTAATTGGAAATTCTAATCGATTGCAGTAGTCCGTCAAAATTTTTAGAGGACATAGTGACTTTTGCTTGAACGACGACGACATAATAATTAACTTTACTTATAATATATAATAATTAAAACATATATAAATTAAAATAATTCAAAGTTGTATCTTAACTACAAACTTATATATTTCATCTCACAACAATGTTGTTACATGATTTCTCTATCCGAATGTAAAAATGACAAATTACGAACAAATGATACCTTTAAAAATGATGGGTTAATGAATATAATTTATTGATTATTATAATCAAACAACTCAATAAAAAACGCATTTTATCCTTTTGATCTGAATTCAAGTATGAAGGTAAAAAAATAATAAATGAATAATATAAAGATATTATTTACCTTAGTAATGGATTTTATACTTTTTCCTTTTCTAAAAAACAAAATAATATCGTAAAAATGCTTCATTAAAATATGTTGAAATTTTATGATTTTAATGAATCGTGTGATATTTACTAATATCAGACATGGCCTCATAATGATCGGAAGGTTTGATGCATTTGGATTGGGGAAATAAACAGCAGCTGAAGTTTGGTATAAAGTCTTTGAGAAGGAGTTTCATTTTCTCTTCCTTAAGTCTATTTGTCAATAGAAGATGATTTAGGAGAGCGGCTTTGAACACCAATCCCGCCAAAGATATACTGGATTTATTATCTAAGGACCTCCCTTTAGAGGAATTTATAGAGGGGGTTCCAGATCAGGTTTCATTATAGTCATCTGATCATTATTCAAAATTTCGACGTTCATCCAAAAATAGGCCCACAAGGCTATAAAATGGCAAAATAATGTAATGAAATTTAAATATAGGTTTAGGATTTTGTTTTATTTCCTTTGAATACCTTTAATTTTTTCATTGTTAAATAAATTTTAAAGAAATACAGTTTGTAATTACAAGGCATTTTGTTTACAGCTCAAGTCAACAAGACACTTTTATTATTGTGTAAATTGAAAGTAATCTAATTTCATATAGTTGTGTTCGACATAAAATCATTTGATTCAATTCATCTAGTATTATTTATTTTTATACAATTAAGATATAGATGTTCATGCTGTTACGTATGGTATCCTAAACATCGCTTTTTGATTCTTCACGATTTATATTCTAAACATCTTAATTACTTATTACAATACTATTTCTTATAAGTTACTCTCACTGAAATATTTAGAAAAATATTTCAAACTATCTTTCATAAACAATTTAAATCCAATGACTTCCTAAATTGATAAAATGATATGTAAATTTATGATAAAAAACTTTTGATGACAGAAAATTCTTTACAAAATATAGATTAAATTAAAGAATCTTTATATCGAACACAAGTCACCATGCTAACAGAAGGAACATCGATAATCAGAGACGACACTAATTCTATTGCACATCATACTAGAATACAAGCGATTCTATTAGTCTCCATACCATACCCACAGAAGAGAAAAAATAAAAGAATGTAAGTAATCATTCACAACATTAATCCTATAAGTCACCATACAACTGATTCTTTTAATTACTACACTAACAGAAGTGTAGAAATAAAGTAATTTATCAATCTCCATTCTAACAGGAAACTGAAAACGGGAGATATAAAATCAGTGAGAATATTAATTTATCATTTACAAACTAAAATAAGATCAAATAGGAAGTAACGTGTGCAATATCAATTTTATTAGTCACTATACTAGCATAGAAATTATCCTAATTATCCTTTGCCGTCGTCATTTTATAAGAAATGAAGGAATACCAGTAATGAGTGACAATAATTTGAAAAATTATTACGCGTGAGCAGAATCACCAACACGATTACTTGATTGCACGTTTAAAAGCAAACGAAGGAACATACGAAATCAATAAAATTTTCACATAATCATTGCTTAGAAGCTGAGTCACCAACATTATAAGTGCTAAAGAAGATATACTTACAGTAACAAAAGCATTAATTGGAAAGAAATATAAGGGAACGTCGGAAATCAGTGGCATTTTTTAAAAAATTATTGCATTCAAAGTGAATCCCCATTAACACATGTACGAATAGAAAATCAGAAATGAAGGAACATTTGTAACCAGTGACAATATTCCGAAAATTACAGTATCAAAGGTGAATGGAAACTGCATTAAAAATTCATTAAATCAAATACCGAACTGTCCTATGTTGTACTGGTGTTGATGCGATATTTATTGTTTGTAATATTATGTGGAAAATAATTTTATACAAAACATAATTCACTGTTACTTGTCTCATTAAGAAATATCTGTTAACTTCAAAGACCTACTCCTACATTTCAAAATGTTATTGTGACTTATTTTTGCATGTTAAAAGCGTTATAATTACACTATAAATAAACTAATTTCAATTGCTTTCGTTGATATATTAAAGTATTTATCAGAAATATATATATATGTGTTTCTCTATCAATTGTCTTTTATTTAAGTTGTTTTAAAACTTCAGTCCTTTTGTGTAATTCTACATCAAATGTATTGATATTTCTAGACAAATTAGATTTCTTTCATAAACCAGGATGTGAGAATAATCCTTTCAGCGATCATTGTGAAATGAATCGCTTCTGTTTATTTAACAGATACGGTATTATTCAGTTTTAACTCATTACTGACATAGATATGATATTGGATAGCAATATTAAGTAAATATTCATTAAAAGATAGTGTTCCTTTTCAAAAGGAATATTCATTTAGCGAATATTGATTGCCTGACAAAGGTAACATATATATTTTAAACAAATAACTACTGAATAATTGCAATTCAAAATATTTGTAAATGATGATAATGATTGGACTGCATATTACAATAGATTATTTTTCAGTGTTGCGAATTTTCGCAATTGTTTTCCACAGTTTTTAATTCATATTTTGCATTATCTTTTAGTAATTTATTTGTTTAAGAATAATGCAACGTTTGCAGATTCTAAGCAATGCTTAAATTGATTAAATCAGTGTTTGTGCATGAAAGACTTCTTATGCTCATCGTAAATGTAAATGTGAGCTTTCGCTTAATTCATTCTTTTTCTTTTGTTCTTTGCGAAGTGTATAAAGAGAAATTACAGTGATAATCAAAAAAATCTATCTCGATATTTTGATGCATATCCACTTTTTAGATCTCTCTGAGAAAATCATTCTGAGTACAAGGTCTAAGTCCAAGACAACCATTTTTACAATTATATCTGTCTGTCCATGAACACAATTATTCAAAAATGAAATGGTCTAGACGATTAAAATTTGGTATATTGTCTTAAGACAAAAATTGTATATCGGTATCAAATTTTGGACAAATATTTCAAAGGGAAGTCGATTTATCAGCCCTCCCATATCCATGTGAACAACGATTATTCATATACGCAACGAACTAGATTGATGAACTTTGGCATATGATTTTGACATCAGATTTTCAAATCTGTATAAAATTTTGGACAAGTCTCTCAATACACTAATTATATGTGAACTCGGTGTCTCAGAAACGTAACCACCTAGATAAATGAAATTTTCTTTTTGGTCTTGACACCGTCAAATTTTGGATCCAGCTGATTATAGACAAGAGTTCCAGGTAGTATACTCGATCTCATCATTTTACTACGAAACTAATTCAAAAAGTGCCATATTCTGTAAGCACAAAAAAACAGGAACACTCCTGCCTCTTTTGGTTTTTTCTCGTAAAGCAAAAGTCTTGAGATGCTAATTTCAGAATTCTTTTTATTAAAGCTGTTCCAAGGTTTATTGAACAAATGAAAATTTCATCTTTATATTATTATGTATTTTTTATACTTACAAATATGGAAAACTTCACTCTGATAAGAATGAAATAAATAGAATACTGAACATGTAAGAATTTCTTATAAATAATTTTACAAGGTTTTATATTAATAACAAATAATTATTGAAATTTACATAATTAAACGGCTTTTGAAATTGTATAAAATAGTACTATTAAATTATAAAAGCAGAATTTCTTTTGTTTAATGAGTTTTTAAAATTTATCGAAAAAAGTGATGAAATATAATTTTTTTAAATAAAAAAACGAAAAAGTTGATTTATTTTTCTAAGATTATAGTTGAAATAATGTTTTTTTCGGTGCAGAACCACAAAATTCTTTCTAATGTATTAGCCGACAAATGATAAAAAATCATTCTCAAAATTAAAACTTATCGCTTACAAAACACTTACAAAATCTTTAAACTCAAGAAATTTTGATGTTGATGTATAGCTATTCTATTTCTTACCATAATCAAATAAATGATTTTTAATGCCATATTTTTAATGATACCCTTACCTGAGAATAATATTGCAGTAGTCCTTTCAAGAATTTAAGGAAGAAAACTTTAAGGAAGACTTAAGGATTGATTAAGGAAAATTTAAGATTAATTAAGGATTAAGGAATTAAAGAAGGTTAAATACATCCTCAAATATTATATAAAAACTGAATTTTTTCAGAAAAAATAATTTGCCGGTTATATTTCTACGAAAGAGTAACTTAAATAAGTAATATCATCTGGAATATTTTTACACTATTTTTCACTTGATGTAAAGATAAACTAAACTAAGATATTATACTAAACTTACCTATTTTGTTATATATATTTGCTGATCCTATAAAGAGCAATAATATTTTATGCCATTGCCGAAACTATAAATAAGATAGACTCTCGGCTTCGAGACAGGAGGGTCGCAAATTCGAGACTACAGTCCCCCGAAGATTTTCCGTGTACGCAGGCCTGGTATTTGTTAAACGGTCCGTCAGAAACCTCCTACCTTTTGTGAAATGTGGAAGGTTGGAGAGGAAGGTTCTGACTAAGGAATCGTCATGGTCATTTGAATGTTGTTCAAAATGATGATGTTCAAAACAGCCCGTCGGGACTTTAATTTAACTAAACTAAAACACTAGTATAATGTGTGGCACAAAGTTCTAATCTTTGAATATGAATGAAGTAAAATTGTATTTCAGCGTTCCATATACTAGAAACGTGACCACATCGCGAAACAAGAAATTCAATTTAAAGCAAAGAAAAAGAAATCGAAGAATCCAAAGAGAACTGCCCATAGTTCGAGGTCTCGGCAATTGGAAAATCACATACCGCCAACACAAAATCCTCCTTCGCAAATAAAATAAATCTAAGAAAAGTCTGCTGCAGCAAAATAATCAGATAATGGATCAGAAAATGGAATTTCTGTTACGTCCATGAGACTTTTCAGCATTACACGTAAAATGAGCCTTGAAGTAAATAAATTTACTTGGACAAGAAAAGCATTTTTAGAGAGAATTAATGGCTGAATATATTTAGCATCACAAATGAGAACTTTGGTGAAACTTTGAGATTATTATGCACGTTTTTTTACTGCAACGCCAAATGAGACCGAGAAATATTTTGGTTCGCAGTAAAAGAAGTTAATTTCTTTTCCCTAGTGATGTTGGATCTTTATTACATGCAGGCGGACATGTTTTTTACGATGATTCTAGTCTTTTTGGAAAGACATTATAAGGAGAGTATGTTCCGGTTTCATGTTGCCGAGTAAATATAAAACTTGGCATAAAATTAATCATAATGATGTAGATTCCTAGAGACCTAAATTGGTTTAGGTAATGATCTGTATAATACAGAATGTATTATTAAATGCTGATTATGCGCAAAATGGCGTTTAAAGCGGCATTCGAAAAATGAGAAACGATTGGTGAAATTGCAAACGATTTTTTTCCTTTAATGAATTCTTTCGTTTTCTAGAAGAAATTAATTTTAGAAATATATTAATGTTTTTATAAAGTTTTCTGAATTATTAGTTATAATTAAAATTTTTTATTAAATAACTAAACTGTAGTTAGATAGCAATAGAAAAATAAATATTAAATTTGTTTTCTGCAATGCAAAAATATTTTCTCATAGATGCCAAACTATATGATAGCGTCCTTCCAAAATAAAATTCACTAGTTGGATGTTTTCATAAGTCATAAAAAAGATAACTTGTTATTAAAACTGTGCATAATTTATTTAAGAAATATTAACTTTTCGCTAATGTTGTGCCAATGAAATCCTCACTCATATTTAAAAATGAATGAACAACAAATTAAATTTGTAACATTACAGATATTCTATGCTACATTGGATGCTTTTCTTGATTCATTCTTAAAGAAAAATATTTTGAATGATATTATTCTAAAAAAATCTATTCGATTGAATAAATTTTTTACATATTTAATTTGATAGTTTTATTATAATAAATTTAATAGATATTAAATTTCTAAATTTATAATAATGCTTTCAAAGAATAATATAGTTTGCAAAATTTAAAAAAAAAACGAAACTTCTGTAAAATTTTCGCCCAATATATGAAGAACATATAAAAAAGAATGTTAACTTTTAACCTACAAATATTTAATATAATAGTTAAGTAATTACCCAGATCTGCAAGATGTAGTAGGCTTTTCTTTCAAATATTAATTTTATAACTCTACACGGAGTTCAATATAATTTGGTTGAATCTACTTCAATCAGCAGTGATTAAAACAATAAAACATTTATTGAAAGGAAATGTCTTTCGGAAAAGTATAACTAAATAGTAACTAGATGGCTAATAAGGACTGAAATTCGTAATTCCAGACTGTGGTCAGATGACAGAGGGAACATTTTACAAACTCCCATACCACACCAAATTTAGCACGTTTTACCTCAGACAGTTGACTCAAATGATGTATTGCAATAGTTCTAAATCGATTGCTAAGGAAATGGATCTGAAGTTATTAAAACGGGGTTTTAAAGGATAAAATATCTTGCAGTAGAATTTATTAACCATCAATTCGCCGACCTGACATAATGAGCTTTGAATATTCAATTCCAAAGAAATTATTTATGTTTACTTATATTTTCTTAAACTATGATCAAAAATGTTTCTGATTGCAAAGTTTCACTTAATGTAAACGTTCAGTAATGTCAGCGTTAAACAGTAAAGTTTATCCATTTTTAAAAGTTTGATTCGCTTGCAAAGTTATTAGGTGAAAATAATTGGCCACTTAGAAGGTTAAACTGAGGGTTAAAATAGTTAATAACTAGTCCTTAACAGACCCCTCTCTAAATGGGGTCTATTAAAAGAATTTTGGGGTCGTAAAACAGTCTCGAATCAATCCTTGTATTCCGAAGGAGAGATATTGCCACCAAATTCTAAGATAAAGGTCTGAATATCAAGATACGTATGAAAATATAATAAATAGCAAATAAATTTAAGAGGTTAAAATTTAAGATTAGATGTAAATTTAGAAATTAGATTTAAAATCAATCAACGATAAAATTTTATATTTTAAAATTGTTCTGTTTTTAAACTGCATTATATCTGTTTACTTGTTTTGTAAACACTAAATGAAATCAACCAAAAACGTGTAGTCAAATATTAATTACAATTCTTTAAAATACTTACTTTTATCCAAGAAAACACTGATCATAAAATAAATCAATCACTAATTAATGAAATAAGATATTTAGTCGAAACTAAGCACTTATTTTCAGTCCAAATGAACTGAAAATCAAAAACTGCTGCATTACCTTTCTTTAGAAGGATTTCGTTACAAACTATTTAACTTTATTTAAAGCTATTTTGTTACAGAGAAAGATATTAATTAATTTATTAAAAGAAAATTTTTTTATTAAAAACGAAGAAGTAAAAATAACGTTTTATTAATTTGTCTCTCTTTGAAAACAACACGAAAAATAAAAATTCGAGATTAGAATTCCTTGATGACATATTTGTTTTTACATTTTTCTTCGAAGTTATGATTCATTTATTAGAAAATTCCGGCTCTCCGATTCATTAAATATTTATCAAGAACAACATGATACTTTGAAATACGGTTGTTTATTTATTTATTCGTTTTTTTCCCTCAAAATTTGATCCTTTTCGAAAGAATGAAATATTTGTTCTCGCATTCAGTATGCACAAATTCAACGCTTGCTTCTAATTAATTTTTTTTTCTTTCCAGCAGACGTTCGCCACCTATTTCATTAGTCATTGTGCTTACTTTCTTTCTTTTTCAACTCTAAACACTCTCTGAGAAAATTTCGCTTTCTCAAAATTAATTAGATGCTTGTAATTTTTTAATTTACTTGCGGTTCTTTCCTCTTTTCGAATTTCGTATGTCTTCATCGATCGATAGTTCGGATTTTTGGAGTGGTTTCGCTACCATCTGGTGTACGTTGCTCGAGTTTGGTTTCCGAACAAATGGCATCTTTGTTTTCAAAATTAAAACGTCATTCTCACTGAAAGGAAACGACTTTATTCAGTGTTGTCAAAAATTAAATTAGGTGAGAAGGATTTTTAAGGAAAAAATGTCTCAAAGTAGAAATGTACAAACTGTTTGTCCTGACCCTAAATAAGGCTTCACGAAGAAATTTGGGGGTCCTATTTGTGGTTTTATTCTCTTTTCGAATTACGTATGTCATCATCTCTTGATGGTTCAGGTTTTTGGAGAGGCTTCTCTACTTCTCTGTACGTTGCTCGAGCTTGGTTTCTGAACAAATGCTATATTTTTTTTTTCAAAATTAAAACTTCATTTTCACTGGAAGGAGATGCTTTTATTCAGCGTTGTCAAAATTTAAATTGCACAAGAATGATTTTTAAGGATAAAATAGCTCAAAGGAAAACTGAATAAGCTGTATGATCCGATCTTAGATGGAGTTTCATGATGGAATTTTGGGGCCATAAAATATTTTAGAGTGGTTTTGTGTGCTACCGTGTGGTGTTCGTTGCTCACACTTGGTTTGGAACCAATCATATCTTTGCTTTCAAAATGAAACCGACCTTTTCACTAAAAGAAAATGACTTTATTCAGTGTTGTCAGAAATTAAATTGGGAAGAATGATTATCACCTAGTGTACGTTGCTTAAGTATGGTTTTGAAACAAATGGTGTTTTTTAATTTCTAAAACAAAACGTCATTTTCTTTGAAAGGGAATAACTTTATTCACTGCTGTCAAATTAAATTGGCGAGATTGATATTATTTTATTTCCACATGAATTAGTTAAATATGCACATGGATCGATCGAACAATTGCTATTTTCTTGGTCATTGCAATATTCTTTATGCGAATCGCATAGGATACAGACTCGTAACGCGCATACGCAGAATCCATCTCAAGGCACTCATTACTAATATAATAGCCCAGATCTGTCTCTCGGTAACTCTCGGTAACTCTCTGACGTCACCAACAATAAAACTCGCGCCATAGCACCGCGAGACGTTAAACAACATTATTTCATTGTTAGAGAACGGAAATTTCAGCAATTTTAAATTTAAAAGAGTAATTGTCGTTCTAATTTCAAATTTAATAGCTCTAAAATAGTGAAATAAAATTTGCTATCAATTGATATAAAATTTATCTCGCTATGATCAATAGTTCCCGAGAAATTTTAAATTGCATTAATCATATATTTCAAATTAATTTCCGTTTTTTAATAGAAAGTAGGAAATTCCGTCAGTGGTATATCATGCGCGTGATATAGTTTGGACGCCACGAAGCATCACATTATTTATTGCAATCATGATGATATAATTTGATAATATTTTTTGTCAACGTTTGACAAGCAGAGAAGTGTTTTGTTTTGATTATAATTTCGAAAAAGAATTCCTTTGAATTTTTTTACTTTTGACTTACGTTTGACTAGCTGAGAATTTCATGGTTATTGAATTATAATAAAATTGTTAAACAACGAAAAATACTTCACGCGGAATATTGTTTACCAAGAGGTTTTTTGAATAAAGAAATATGTAATTAAAAATATTTCTTGTCATAAAACATATGTTTATTTTATTTGTTTTCAATCAATATTAAAGATTTCTCTCGCATATATATATCTATTTAAACACGTCAAATTTGACGAGAAATCTCTCGAATGAAGAGGCAATTTGCACCCGTTATATCATGATGGCTGATTTTATAGCTCTTTATAGAGTTTCCTTATTACTCGTCTTAAAGATGTGTTTGCATCAAAAGACAGTGAAACAGATCTTAAGGAACAATTCATATGTGATCATCAGCAGTATACCATTATTAGGTCAAAATGCTTCAGTATTACTTATACGAAATGTACAATGAAGAAGTATTGTAATCGCCAACATATCCAACCTCGATATTTAGTTAAATCTCCGCGCTTTAGATCTCCCTGAGTCTGAAGAAAGCATTTTTGGATTTAGTCTGTTTATGTAGCTGTCTCTAAATGCGATGACTAAAAAAAACCAAACAAATAAAACAACAGGCTAGTCGCATGAAATTCTTTATGCAATCTTTACACCAAGATTGGATATTTTTGTTAAATTTTATAAGAAATCCGTTTCAGCAGAGTGTGTATGTCTGTCCGTCCGTCCGTCCGTGAACGTGATAACTCAAAAATGCCTCGAGGTAGACTGATGCAATATGATTTATGGTTTCATTACTAGAATTGTAGACCTGCATCAAATTTTTGACTAAATACACCAATGGGTTGATTGTCTGTTTGTTTGCCCGCTTGTTTGTGACTTCGTAACTCAAAGACACGATGAGCTAAATGAAATCTTACATGTGATCTTAATGCATTAATGCCTGGTGCCCCTTTCATGGCACCAACCTCCACGTAACTGTCCCGGCCTCACGGCCAAAAGAAGAGAAGAGGGGGAGAAACATTTGCTCCGGAAACGAGAAGTGGACACCATTGGTATGGTTGTGTAGGAGATCCAGAGGGTACTCCCAGATATAATCGTCGGGATTATTAGTAATCTTAAATATATATATGTACATAGATCTTACTTAATCAAAATAATAGTACAATTAAATTAATGGTGTAAAGCAAAATAGAATTACTGGAGTGGAAGGCACACGACAGTCCTCTTTTAAAGTCACTTCCAAAAACGCATCCTAAGGTCACAGGAATTATTTCTCAACATAAATTCTGTAAAAAAAAAGTATTTTTAAATATTAGTTTCTTTCATATTCAGTCGTAGGCAACACGCATCAAGCGTTCTTGTGATAATGTCCGCGTTTTTGCGCATGCGCAGTATGGAGTTGTTTTCGTCCGAATCGGGGGAAGTGAAGAATGGGAGGCTGATGTTTACATTTTACTGAGCGTGATATAACAAAGAACTCCGGAAATGTGCTCATATGACTCATTGCCTGACAATAATTGTCCAAAAGTGGTAGTCTCGAAATCCGTTGCTGAACAATACTTCAAATTATTTTTTAAATTATTATGGTGCCGAAAAGGTATACTTTCGTTTTTCTAATGAAATTGTTCGCAAGTATGCGTGAATGCATCTAAGTATGTGTATCTCATTAATACTCTGAATTATTTTAATTAAGTATGTGTATCTCATTAATACTCTGAATTATTTTAATTAGCTCATATATCCTTTGTAGTTCTGCCTGAAAATATTTTTCATAAGACTCATTGCCTGACACCCCGTTCCGGTGTAAAATCGTCCAAAAGTGATAGTCTCGGAATCCGTTGTTGAACAGTAAAACAACTACGCCTAATCGGACGAAGGTCATGACCTGACAAAGAGCTTCGGAAATGCGCTCATATGACTCATTGCTTGACACCCCTTTCCGGTGTAAAATCGTCTAAAAGTGATAGTCTCGGGTTTTTGAAACGAACAGTAAGTGAATGCGAAAGTCGAGGGGAGAACACTTTCGCTGATTTGTTTTTCTTTTTTTCACATAAAGACCAAAATAAGTTTATGGCTGTCTTTCTTTTCTAAGAATAGGATCAGCATACAACAAAATTAACGCACGCTGCCCGAATAAATCCATTTGCTTAGGCACCCATAAAGTTTGCTACGGAACATTACACAAAGAACGCCAAGCGAATTCATAATTTGTTAAGCTGCAGGCAACACATGACTGTTAGTTCTCTTTCCAACTAGACTCGCGAATACTTTGCAGAAATAATTCTTAATGAAGAAGGCACCATTAATTTTTAGAACCGAGTTGATTCTGTTAATGAAAGTACGATTTGTTTCTAGCTGTCAAGAGAAACATTTGAGTCGCGCCACGCCGTCATAAATTTCCCTCGCCAACACTTCGCCAGAGTGACACGAAAGATTTCGCACAAAATTAATTGCATTTCATTTGGAACGCCATTCTTGTGAAAAGTTATCTCAACTTTTGGAATCATTAGCGCGAGTTAAATTCGAGTTATTTGAACCGAAATTCGTTTTCTTGTTAACTTAGAAATAAGGGCGAAATATACGACCGGAATTATACTTTTTAAATTGACACATTCTAGGCTTATGTGTCATTCAGATTTGAATAATTGTTTCTTAACTAAAGTAAATTCCTGTAAAGAAATGGATTTTAATCATTTTTTCAAGAAAAGATATTTCATTAATTTGCGTTTCGACTCACAAACTAAGATATGTTTGAATTTTAAAATGCAAAATAATTTGAAGACTTGATTAAAATCATTACCTTAAATACTAGAGAAGCTTTAAGGGTTAAAACTACGCAATGTATTGAATAAATGTGATAGATCTTGGTGCATTGTCTGCATTGAATAAATGTGTGAGAGATTTTGGATAAGTTTTAATTCATCTTCATCATTAATTTTAGAAAGCAGAAAGATTTTTTTGATAAAATTTTGTAGAAATACTGCAGCATTTATTTGTACTTTACATTAAGTGGATGTAATTTAATGGTAAAGAAACTGGATATTGATTTTAGAATTAATCATATTTGTGTAATGTATTATATTTAGTGGCAGTGGTCGTAATCCTAGTCTAGCATATCTAGCCAAGCCCGTGAGTGAAGAATTCATGAATAAGGAGATGTGTAACATTTTCTCTTGGAGCACTTGAGGTAGCAGTCTGACCTAGATCTAATATATTTGGAAAGGTTGCCCTTCTGAAGTACTTTTAGGGGGAATTGACCCACATTTGTGTTATGCTTAGATGAAAATCAAGTAAAGTTAACCCGAATGCCTCGAATCAGTTTATCCTTTTTTGAATAATGCTGGTCAAGAGCACAGGCAGAGGATAGAACCCGGAACTTCTTCCGTTGATTTCTATTCTTCAGCCATTTCATGCTTTAACCCCTGAACCACTGATCTTAATCAATAATAGATTAATAAACAGCAGTTCTAATTTGGTTAGTTTCAATTATAGCGTTTTTTATTGTTAAATTAATACAATTTAACAATTAAGCAATGTTTAAATTAATACAATTTTGACTAGGTTTACTACTAATAGGATTTATCAAAATAAATAACCTTTCATTAGAAAGAAGCGATTCAAGTAAAGTCTGTATTAAATGACAAAATATATAGTCCGTTATTATATCCAGACTTTCGTATAAAAGGATCTTGATTGTAAGAATTCTGCTTGTATAAAATGACTCTATGATTAGAGTGCCCTCATATACCGATATTATTAAGAAGGGTTTCAGTTTATGAATGAAGACTGTATAAAGTGACACTTTCTGTAGTGTACTTTCTGTAGTATTCAGATGTTCTTATAAAAGGTTTCCGTTTATGAATGAAGCTTATATGAAATGACACTCTTAAGTAAAAGGCCGATACATCCAGATATTCTTACAAGAACAATTAGCAATATGATTAACTTTTATATATGAATACATGAAGGATATATGAATAAATGAAGAACACATGAATAAATGCAGGTAATATTACTTATGCAGTAATTATTAGCTTACTCTAGCTGTTTGTTTAAAATTTTAGTAAATTTAACATTTATAATTTATTATGATAGGCTTCTGAGTTCTTCAAAACTACAAATAATTAAATTCGTAAACCTTTATCTTGTTCATTTATTCAATACCACAAGGGTGCTTAAGAGTAATTATAATTGACAATTGACTCTAACGGATTTTATCAATTTACTCCATTTTCTTTAGGAAGAGGACCAAGTGGTATAATTTTGCAAACTCTGTAAATAGTGTATAATTATATCTAGATAATTTTTAAAGGGGCTGGTCTATTAATATGTTATTAATTTCAGGTAATGTATGCATAATTCTACATAAAATGTATGCTATTTCGTTGTAATTAATTAATTTTAGGATTTACGATAAAGCACATATGAATGCCATTTCGTTATTTTAGAGTCCTACAGAATTAATATCTAAAATTTATATTCTGTTCATTAATCTATTTTCAAAAGTTTATTTAACCTTAATGAGAATTGAATCTAAAGTAATTTCATCAGTTCATTTCACAAACCTCAACTAGGAATAGAACAAAGCTATAGATTTAGTCAATTACATTGTAAGTAGTGTGTCATTATATCCAAAAGATTTATAAAAGCTACAAGCCTATGAATAGATTTTATACTGCAGAAGATTCTATATTATTTATTTTAATTATAGTTATTTCTAGAATTAAAATAATATACATAAATACCGCTTCGTTATGCTGAAGTTTAAAACAAATAAAATTCTAAAACCACTTTTCTGTTCATTGATATAACGTCAAAAGCCTATTTAAGTATAATTAGAAGTGACTCAAAAGTGGTTCCATCATTTCGATTACGAAGAGGACCAGGCGACCGAATGCGTCGATATGATTGGCCGAAAAACAAAAGATTCCACGGCAATTAATTGGTGTATCAGTGCCGGAGCATGTCACGCAATAGTTCCATTATGGCGGCCCTACCAAATGAGCGCGGTCAAATTTTCCACTAAGAAAATGAGCTGTAATCACTTATTCGTCACTAATAGCTGCAATTATTATGTCCTCCGAAACCGAGAGGTTAAGAACTAATCGAATTAATCATCTTTCCCGCCAAAATATTTCCACTAAATATGGAAGACG
>BGPR01002591.1:158531-170492 GCA_013235015.1 Araneus ventricosus | reverse complement strand
ATTTACAACAATAAATAATGTTTTCAAGCATCAATTGTTAACAATTTTTTTATTGTTGTAAATCAAACCGATCTCGTTATTTCAGCAAATCTTTTATTCACGCGCTTTTGCAATTGTTACGGTTGTGGTAGTATAAATTGTTTTCTTGGGAATTCAATTCCAAAGCAGAATTTTCGCTTTAGTATTCATTGCATTGCCTATTTTATCGCGCCTGCTTCAAAGTAATATTTTTTTGAAACGTGGCAACAGATACTTGATTTCAGGTTTGTTTGTTTTTTTTGTTTTACTTTCTCGTATACGAAGTATACAAAGA
The DNA here is from genome assembly GCA_013235015.1 of Araneus ventricosus. Taxonomy (NCBI): domain Eukaryota; kingdom Metazoa; phylum Arthropoda; class Arachnida; order Araneae; family Araneidae; genus Araneus; species Araneus ventricosus. The sequence continues at coordinate 170,179 of BGPR01002591.1, read as the reverse complement.
AAAAGTATCTCCACTACGAATCTCCACTTAGAAAGTATACGAGAAAGTTTAGGGGAGACCACTCCCGCTGGTTTATTAAGTTATCGAAAGTATCGTAGTGTTCTTTATGATTCTTATTGTCAGGTGAGGAAAGTCTGTAAAGTTAAAGTGTTTTGTTTCACATAAGCCACGAGGTTTGACATTCTTCATGACGATACAAAATTTTTATGATCTCAGCCCCCCCGCCACCACCACCACCAGACCCGAATTCTGGATTCGCCACTGCTGCCAGTTTTAATTGGTATTATTTTTCACTAGATAATCTTTTAGATATGCAAACTGGTTGAACAGAATCGCAGTGTTGCTAGTCTCAATGTTTCATACTTATAAATATGCAATAGTACTTTCTATTTCTTCCCCTTCAGGAACCTGGTTGAGAGTCATCAGAGAACGGGACAACTAATAATACGGGACTCGGTAGTGGAATACGGTGACAGTCCCGTATATATGGGAGGCATGGCAACTATAGCTATGGCCTCACCTCTCCCTTCTCTTGAAACCGTTTAATCTTCGCTCAAGCTCTTTTTTTACTTTCTCGTATACGAAGTATACAAAGAGAAAGTATTGTAAACGTCAAAAAATTCGAACTCGACATTTTGACGAATCTCCACGTTTTAGACCTCCCTGAGTCCGAAAAACACAATTTTGGAATCATGTCTGTCTGTCTGTGAACACGATAACTCAAAAACTGTTAGAGATACAGGGATGAAATTTGGTATGTGATCTTTGCACATAATTTGTAAGTTTCTATCAAATTTTTGACAAAACCCGACCACGGGAAGTCTGTCTGTCCTTGTGAACACTATAACTCAAAAACTTGAATAGCTAGAAAGATAAAATTTGGTACATAGTTTTATAATCAGAAATGTAGGTCCGTATCAAATTTTGGGCCAAATATGTCAAAGGGTTGACTGCCTGTCGGTCTGTATAATCGCATACTTCTGAAGACGATATCTTCTAAAAGAAAAGGCTTAGATAAATGAAATTTTGTATGTATTCTTTAAACCCTAATTGTAGATTTGTCGCCAAATTTCGTTTAAATCGGTTAAAAAAGGCGTAAAAATTGCATATTCGGTTTTTTTCCCATTCTGCGAAGCAAAAAAAAAAAAAAACGCGAACACAGAAATGTTTTTCCCACCTTAGGTAGGCTTGCCAGACGTCCCGGTTTTCAGACAAAATCCTGGTGTCCCGGCCGGTTTACTTCACGTCCCGGTAAAAATTAAATATAATTATAGATTACCAAAAAAGTCTAAAAATAATTAACTGTGAAGGATTATTTAGGATAATTACTTTGTCATTTATTTCACTGTACTGTATGAAAAGTGAAAACTATGGAAGAGTGATGGTCTGCTAATAAATAATATTGTTATCGTATTGTCTCGCCAATCGTGACCGTGCCCTCTGCTTACCTGGGACATCAGCACCAGTTGAGAGAGTATTTTCTTTGATGAACAACGCATGGACTGAAGATAGGGGTTTGATGAAGGAATCTACGGTTAAAGGCTTGATGACATGTAAAATTAATATCGGAATAGCTTGTGAAGATTTTTACAACACGATTAAAAACAAAAAAGACTTTCTAAAAAAAGTCCCAGCCAATGAAAAGTACATGTAAATATTGTTCAAATTTTTATTCCTCATTCAAAGTGTTTGTTCTTACTTAAGTAACTTATAAATATTAACATGTAAGAAATAAAATGTTTAAATTTCTATGCTTGTGTCATTTATTATTACCCCTGGTTTAGGTTCCTAATCAGTAACCATTTATTCATATCATTGAGAATAAACTACCCTCCAAAACACTCTAAAAACCCGCCAAGGGTGTGTACCCCTGAATACCCGCGACGCTGGGGGGCATTCCGGTGTCCCGGTTGAACATTTCAGAAATCTGGCAAGCCTAACCTTAGGGAATACCGCACGTTTTCTGGCGCGCGGTGTATTTTTTCCCCCACGCGTGTGATTCGTATGCGAGAAAGTTTCGGGAGGCCACTCGCGCTAGTTTGAACAAAGAACTGATCCTCACAGCATTAAATTTAAACTTTTTTCCTTTGTAATCATGTAAAAATACAATCTTTAGTTCCTACTCAACTTAATAACGATGAGGAGATAGGCAGATGATTCTATGAATCAAGCGGGATTCCTTAATCTCAATAACCGTTTCCCATTGCCCAACTTAAATCCTAGGAAGATCGTATACTCTTTTGAGCCGTTCCCGTAGAAAATATGATTTTCCCGCAGGCAGATTTAAAGTTTATAGTTAGGTCTTCTTCTTGACAGCAAGCTCATTTTAATAAACCTGTCAATTGCAGTGCTGATAAATTTTGGAACAAAGTTCCATTAATCATTCTCCTCATTGGCATATTCTTCTCATTCTCGTGAAGAAATAAAGTGCAAGCAAGTACTTCTCCCTATTTTAACATACGTAGCCTAAATCTGGGGGCTCGTCGCAAAAAATGCACGAAAAAGAAAATTCAAATTCAACAAATAAAATTCTCCGTCCTCAACAAATAACATTTTCCGTGAAGAATGCACCACAGTACTCGAGAAATGATGTCATACATAATGACCTGAAAATTGATAAAGATTACAACCGGAAACTGTCTAGGAATTTCTTCAACCAAATAAAGAGTCGTCCTAGCTCAATCATCAGTTGTAAAACATTCTTCGCCAATATAGTGAAGCTACACGTGCATACCATATGTAGCTACAAAATGGTCCCTAACCCTCAAACCACCCTAATTTCAGACAGACTGATCTAAAATCTTTTGTTCGACATCTTTTATTACAACCTCGAAATTAGTCAAACCTTTTAACTACTCACTCTTGGTAAATTTAGCTCTAAGCGAATATCTAAGTCAATTAAGCAAGGTCATAGCCAGTTCTATGAACTACTACTTTGTGCTCTCTCTTGTCTAACATGAGGACCAGGTGTCCTGATGGAAGAGACGCAGGTTCCACCAAATTGCCACTCCCACTCCCTCAAAGGGGAAGGCATGGTACACCAAACATCTTCACCTCCCGGGGATGGCATGCAAATTTAGAACGAGGAATACCAAATTAAGGCTTTTCTGGCCAAAATGACGAGATCTGTCGAAAAATAGCTCTCGCGTAGCTACAAAACGGGCATTTAATCTAATTAGACTTAACTAATTTTTTGTTTAAACATATGGATAATTATCAAAAGGTGTTGATGCTCCTATACGAGGACCATAAAAAAAATATTGCTTAAGTTACGCGTGGAAATTTATAATTTTAAGCTTAGTGTTCCGAAATCGAGAGTAAACTCTTGGTTTTAAACCTATAATGTTAGTCATCAGTTTAAGAAGACAACTTTGGATGACGTATGTTGTACTTACGGAACTTCCGAAGAAAATAGTCTTTGTCTAAACATGAAATTTAACCCTACACTTTTCAGTGATTGATATTCTGTCAAAAAAGTACCCGGAATTTTTCAATAAAACTTAAACTATCGTTTAATCATCCCAATTAATAATGTCGCTTACAAAGCATATTCTTGATCAACAGTTTAACAACCTTACACTCTGTCCCAAAAGTTTATAGACTCTAGTAAAATATGTGTTTTAGCAAAACGGAAAGGCATACAAACACCAATTACAAATATGTTTATTCAAACCATATGCGACTTGCATTCAACGAAATATTTAGAAAAAATTACCATTTGTATTTCAATTATATAACAAAATGGAAATATTAGGTGTCCCAAAAGTTTATAGAATATATGACATTTCAACAGAAGGTGCTTAATACAATGTTCTTAATAGTTTAAAGTCTTTCCATTTTTCAGTATGACATTGTATACACGTTTTTCCATCGACGTAATTAAGGTTTGTAATATCTCTGGTTCCAAGTTGTATAATACACTTTCAATGACTGTCTTCAAGGCATTCACTGAATAAAAGTGCCCTCCATTCTCATATACTTTCCGAGACATAATGCCCCACACAATTTTCAATTGGGTTTAGATCAGGGCTCATCGGTGACCACTCAAGAACCGTAACATTTTTCGAGTTTAAATAATTTTTCGTAGCATTGGAGGTATGGATGAGAGCATCATTATGCTGATATTAACAATTTCGTCCCCCTATGTTTTCTGCAAATGGCATAAGATGGTTGTCTAGTGTTTCTATGTATTTAGGAGAATTCTGTTGGCCATCTAAAAAGGCCAAACCCACTTGACCGTTGAAACTGAAAGTCGCCCACACCATCACAGACCCACCACCACTTTTCCTACTGTGTGTGTGTGTGAAAAAGCTCCTGGGCTCTTTTCGTAAATCATGCCAATATTTTATATTCCCGTGAGGTCCATCGAGGTTGCATTTTTTTCATCACTGAAAAGGACAGCCATCCATTTATCAACACATGACATATGATTACGAGCCCATTGTAATCTTTTACTAATGTGAAGCTTTGAGAGTGGTAATCGACGAGACATTTTTGCATGGATCATATAACCAAATTCTATAATTCGTCCATGAACAATGTTCTTGGAGATTTGCAACTGGGAAGCCCCAGTTATTTCGCGAACCGACATTTTCTGACTTGAAACCATTCTTTGTATCTGTCTATCACTGCGAATATCCGTCACACATGATCTTCCAGAACGAGGTTTTGGCTCATATGGCGTCTTATGAGTTAATACACGATAAATCATGCTCTTAGAACAATTTAAAAGTTTCAGTATTTCCTTAACAGTCTTACAGAGCAATTTCAAATGCAGAATTTTACTCACTTCTTCGTTAAAGAGCTGCTACGCTTTAGGCATCTTGAGACGCAGAACAAACGAAAGCTTTCCTATTCTTACAACGTATTTATTAGGCTCCAGGTCGACGTCATGATTACTGATATCATATTTGCATAAAATTTCATTTGCCTGTAAACTTTTGGGACAGGTTATTTCAGTTTATTCTACGATTTAAAAATTGGCATTAAATATACGGGGTAGAACTGCTGTTTTTTCAATTTAATAGACATAACATATCTATACAGTAAGTTACATCGAAATACATCACATACAACAAAAAATATAGGCAAAATACAAGATTCTATAAACTTTTGGGACAGAGTGTATTTCTTAAGTTTTTGACAAAAATGTAGAAATTCCAAAAATGATTTTTTTCGGATTCCGGAAGTTGTAAAACATGGAAATTCATGACAATCTCGAGTTCAAATTTTCTTAACAACTACAATACTTTTTCTTTCTACACTTCGTATACGAAAAAGTAAAAAGGCAGAAGTGGCGACTAGGCAGAAAGACAAAGGCTAAATGCATAAAAAACATCTAAAAGTATAAACATCGTAATAATGAAAGTGTGTAAAATTAACGCAATGCATGAATACATGCATGTCATAAACACTAATGACAATGGCTGGTTTTGTAACGTTGCACTCAATAGATTCAAACACAGATATCGTTCAACCTATTAGTATCACGTGTTAAATACAGATACCCGCTTCATATTTAATAAGCAAATGAAAGGAAGTGTTTTCCATTCACTTTAGCTCGTAATCCGAAATAAAATCGGGCTTCTGCCACTTCCTAGTTGCTATATTTTGACATCAAAACACGCCTCCATTTTCACGCTTCGTTGCCGAAATTCACTCTTTTAGTGAGAAGGGCTCGTTAAAAATGCATCGCTAACTGCAACCGCTACATCTTGTAAATGAAAGGAACGCTGATAACTAGTGATACGAATTATAATTGGTAATTTTTTTCTTACTTCAAACTTTCATATTCCAGGCACAAGAATTGTTCTGATAGAGGGATAATAGATCTAGTAAGTGAAGTTACAAAGAAATTAACTTCTTTATACTGGTTACTAGCAGAATATACTACGTTGCTCGGTCCTTTTAGAAACAAAACGTTTTGGGAGACAGGAAACTATGAGCTTAATAATCTATTTTCCCTCTCGGAAAAATAAAAATAATTTCCGCAAAATGGAATGGAAATTGAACCAAATCAATTATTCCTGATGTAAATTGTTTATCGTCTGTGAATCGTCTGCTTTTAATATGTTTATAGTGTTCTTCCAGAATTCTTTTAATGCATTCTGGCAACAGTTCTTCGTCTGAATTTGTTCGCCGATTGTTTAATTCCGTATGTTTGTGTATAAAATTAATTAAAGAATTTTATTAAAATTAATAAAAAAAATTTTACCGATATGAAAGTGGTGTCAATCAAAAGTTAATATTTTGAACTTTAAGATGGTGTAAAAATAGATTTGTAGAATAATATTTTCGGAAGATGTTGAGTAAATCTTGCTTAGTTTTTTATTAACTGTAATTTTAATTAATTTTTGGGCTTTGAAAAGTTGTAAGTGGTCATTCTCTTGTTCTGAAGAGCATATGTGCCAAATCTAATCAAGATTGGATAAAAATTGAATATTTATATAAGGAACACACTCTGCTTAATATATATGGAGAGATTTTACATTTTTGTGTTTTAGTTTTAAAAATTCAAGTACAATTCGTAATCTCATGAATCTGAAGAATTCACATGTTTTTAAATTATTACAAACTTTTATATAATTTTGACTTCTTTAATGTTTCTAAAGGTAGAATTTTATAATCGACTTTTCATTCATTTCTTGATGTGCTAGAGTTCTGAAAATTTGCACAGATGTGTGTTTCCGATGAAAGTACAACATTAAAACATTATCAGAAATGAATTACAAGTTAGTAGTTAATTTGAATTCCATATGACGGCCGCCATCTATCAGTGAATTTGAGAAAAATTCAATGCAAGAATTCCATACTATTTATAATAATGAATGCTTTGAATATAAGGAAGATAATAAAAATAAAAATCTTTTAATAAACTTGCTTTTATAATTGTATTTAGAATTAGAAAAGAGTTGTTTATCAAAAATATTGATGTCGAGCAAAATCGTAAAAACATGAGGTGCTAAATATAAAGCCACGGAAAATTAAGCCACAGTGAAACAAAACAACAAACGAAAATTCTTAAATATTCATGAAAATTAAAATGTCATAGATGTGTTTAAATCCCAGTTTGTTTAGAGTATTTCGATCAGAGCCTATTGCTTTTGACATCTATATTTTTCATAAAAAATTAATTTCTATTTTTTAGAAAATTAATAAATTAGTTTAGTTTAATGAGCGTCCCGATTTGAAGCAACAGGAGGGCTATTTTGCGACGAACCTCTTTTGAGTCTCAGTAATGACGGGGACAGCATCTGGGATGGGACTCCCCTTTCCAATCTTCCGCGACGCGCCGGCGGGGGGCATTTGGCCCCCTGCGTATGATTTGTCGAGCAGCGGGCCCAATACATGAAGGATCTTCGGTGGAATCGGGTTTCGAGCTTGGATCACTTCGGTCCCAAGGCCGGGACCTTACCACTAGGCCACCCCGGCCTCAATAAATTTATAAAAGAGTGTTTTTAATAAAATATCCATAACATTTTTTATAATAAATCGGTAAGAAAATACTTTCGAAGGATTTTAAAAAATCTTTCTTTCCAAGTAAAATGGGACCACTCTGCAAGGAACGAATTTCTTATTATTAAATATTTCATTAATTATTATTACAAGGCAATGCTTAATGCAATCTCATGAAACATTATATCCGCGTTATTTAAATGAACGAAAAGGAACATCTTCAAATGTCTCTTTTATTCATTCAAGTACCGTCTTTGTCGCTTGATCCGACCCAAAATAGCCCTTGGTCAAATTCGAAACGGGACGTTATTCTTACAAAAGTTCTAAATTCACCAAAATATGTTAAATCTTGATGTAAAAAGTTTCATAATATTTTAATTGTTTTCTAAAAGGTAGTAATTCCCATATTTTAAATTAGACAAAATTATTTTTACTTTATTCCCATTTGCTGTAAAAATAAGCAATTGTTTAAAGCAAAATGATTTGTGCTTTATTCCTATTGCTGTAGAAATAATAAAGCCGCAGTTCAAGAAATGATTCTTTCACCGTGATGTTAAATTTTTAAAAATTTTTGCTTCATAATGGCACAAAAAAAAATACGTTGAATTAGCTGCTGACTCACAAATTAGCTTTACGCCGCTTCTTATTCAAACAAAACACTCCCGTGGATTCGAGAAATGAACTGACCCCATCTGCGCAGCAGACGGGCTGTTTTAACCCTTCACCCTACTTCACTGCACAGAGGCGCTTTGCACCTGTTGCTTCCGGCCCATCTCATTTTAATATGAGGGATAACACATTTGCAAAGCAAGCTCTCTGATGATAAGTGGAATAGGCGTCTTGGCGCATATCTCACAAAAACCGTATATTCTTGATAATAAGATCAAGGTACATCTTAATTCCAGAGAGTGTTTTATTTTTACTTTCTCGTATACGAAGTATACAAAGAGAAAGTATTGTAATCGTCAAAAAATTAGAACTCGAGATTTTGACGAATCACCACGTTTTACACCTACCCGAGTCCGAAAAACACAATTTTGGAATTATGTCTGTCTGTGTGTGTGTCTGTGAACACGATAACTCGGAAACTATTAGAGATACAGGGATGAAATTTGGTATGTGGTCTTTAAACATAATTTGTAGGTTTCTATCAAATTTTCGACAAAATCCGTGAGCGGGAAGTCTCTCTGTCTGTATGTCCGAAGTCGTGAGAACACTATAACTCAAAAACTTGAATAGCTAGATGGATAAAATTTGGTACACTGTTTTATCGTCATGAATGTAGGTTCGTATAAAATTTTGGGCCAAATCCGTCAAAGGGCTGACTGTCTGTCGGTCTGTATAATAGCATACTTGTTCAACTCCATGCGCATGCGTAAATGCCTGTGCAAAGAAGGGATACTCCGAAAACTTGGCAGTTTGCCAAAAACCAATTCTGGCGGCGAGATTTTGTAAGGAAGCAAACATTTAGGGCGTCTCGTTTTACTTGCGTATTGGAAGCAATCTCTGCGCATGCGCAAGCTATTCTCCTGTTTTCTTCTCCGCACGCGGAACTTGCATTGCTAGAGTTTGATAAAAAAAATAAATATTTCGAAGTTTTAATACATACGTATCTTTTTGAATATGATGCTTCACCTCAATATTTTACTATCACTATAATCAACAATGAAAAACCTTCCGATAGTCATTGCATTCTGGGTTACAGTTGGTTCGAACTTTTTATCAACGCAGGAGGAAGGGAAATGACAAATGTTTGAAAAGTATGCGAGAAAGTTTAGCGGAGGCCACTCCCGCTGGTTTCGTCTATCGCAATCACAAGTGTCAAATCGGATGTTTATCTCCCGTTGCTGCTGTAATCCTTCATTGGAAACATGAATCAGTGCGACTCCTCTTCTAAGATTAGACAATTTTGATACGATTGCCGCATTTATAAACACAGTAGAATCTCTATTATCCGTGCCTTTATCAACCGAGGTCTGTGTTAACCGAGCCGGCACCAGAAAGTCGAACTGTGTTTTTCATTTTTTAGTAAAGTCAACGAATATTTTAAAAAAGAATTCCAAAGTTGGTAATGGAGCTGATTTTCGTAGATTTTCACGATGAGAAGGTTTATAAAATACCCTAATCGGTAGGTAACTTTTTATAACTCAAGAAGTTATTAAGAGGGGAAAAAATTCGATGGAAGGCTGTCTCTGCGAAACGGCCGCTGGGATTGAGCGGCATAAACTTACTTACCTTACTCAACTTCGACTTTCTGTGACTAAAGTAGCTCTATTTGACTAAAGTAGCTCTATTTGACTGAAGTAACTCTTTGTGACTCTGAGATTATGTGACTGGAGTAGCTCTTTGTAACTCTCAATTTATGTGACTGATTCGTGATTTTGGTTGGGGTTTTTTATCGTGGAAAAAATTCTTGCTTTCAAATGTAAAATATTTATTCATGTTATTAATATTGGATACAATTTCTGTTAGTAGCAATCTTATGTAAAATCGGAGGATGGTAAGAGAAATAGCAAACGTAATTCAACAATTCTGGAGTAATATTTCGCGTGAACGTAAGATCGATGAATGAAGTGCCTGCGCGCGCATCGGTCGCTGTGACGTCACCAAAATTCTTCGTGATTTTCGCCAAAACTTTGCAACTCGACCGTGACTAAACCGTAACTCCAAATTCTAAAATTCTTTTTGCAATCTTCAATTACTACCTTTCTCTATTAAATGAAACTAAAATCAACTGTCTATGTTATTTGGTTGCGGAGCTATAAGCGTTTAAAAATACCACGAAAAGCGTCATCATCTTTTCCTTTCCCGACACCCCATTAGACCACTATGGAGGAACGTAAGTTTACGTCAGAAAAATAACAACAAGGTTCCATTCTTAAGTTCTTCAATAGTGATGTGAGGAAATTCCATTCGTTTTCATCTAAAAATTGCACTGCAACTGTGTCGGAAAGTGTCGCGGTGTCGAACGGGGGAAAATATCCATTTGAGAACACTTTTAAAAGAATAATTGCGGAAATAAAAAGGAAACGGTGAATATCAGTAACATCCGTAAATTCTCTTGTCAAAAACGCATGCGAGAAATTTGATAGCTAATAAAATCGCATTTTAAAATATAAATACGTTGTGGTACTTGTGGACTTATTCTTATAATTTCAAATAACAATTTTGGAAGACCTTGTGGGAAGAAAAGTAGTGATTTAAAATCCGATCTCTATTAACCGAGTTTTCAATTATCCGAGATGATTACGGTCCCAATCAACTCGGAAAAACGAGGTTCAGTTGTACAGAAAATAAACGAGAAAAATTAGGGAGATTCCTTATAGGAAAACTACCAATTGCAGTGGTTCTTATGACGCGACTTGGGGGAAATTTTTCACAGTTTCCCCGATCATAATCCCTAGAACCCAAAACTAGGGGAAGTTTAAGGAGAGTGTGGGGTAAAACCGGGTACCCTTGATTCTGGCGCTATTATTTTTTCTATTAAGCAGACAGATACTGAATTATACTCTACTAGTCAAGAAAAAGGAACAGTCACATTGGCTTGTTGTAGCTGTTGAATGCACTGCATCTGTGAAGGTTTATTTGTCTTAACACTTCAACTCTCTAATGTTCGTTTGATTTTAAACTATCCTTACTTAAAAATCGTTATAGCTATAAAAACTATATTTAGTCTAGATTATTATACGTTTACTAAGGATTTATATCCCATCAAACAATAAGGATTTACTCCAATAATTGCGCGGTTCTATTTCGTTTTCTATAACATCTGCTCTCGGGGTAAAACCGGGTACTCCAAGTGGCGTAATACAGGGGCAATCAGTATTAATGACTCCTCCGATCAAGACGATAAAAACACATCAGACGTTGATTGTTTCTATTTTAATGATGCATTTTCTAATTTAAATAAAGAAGAAAGGTTAATCCAATGTAAAAACCGTCTTAGCTGCGCCCACGAAAGCTGCAGTAGCGCTGAGGAAGAAGACAACCGCTTTACATGTGAATTTTGTAAATAATAATCTTAAATTGTCATATAAAATGCAAATGATTGCAACTTTTCCTCTGAAAATCGAGTTTTCAGAGGAAATTTGGAGAGAAAATTCAGAAGAATTTTGTAAATAATATTCTTAAATTGTCATATAAAATACAAATGATTGCAACTTTTCCTCTGAAAATCGAGTTTTCAGAGGAAA
>BGPR01002591.1:146012-158472 GCA_013235015.1 Araneus ventricosus | reverse complement strand
AAAATCGAGTTTTCAGAGGAAATTTGGAGAGAAAATTCAGAGGAATTTTGTAAATAATATTCTTAAATTGCCATATAAAATAAAAATGATTGCAACTTTTCCTCTGAAAATTGAGTTTTCTTAATTTCCCATAAATTTAACTTGTGTACCCGGTTTTACTACACTAGTGGAGTGAAAACGGGTACTTTGACTTTTTTTATAAAAAAAATCATTTATAAAAAAAGTAATAAAACTGTGACTTTTCTGGAAAGATATACTGTACTCCGATAAACAATGAATGTTTTAATACAATTTGACAAGCTCTATGTCGAATATTTTAGTTCTGAATCTTTACGATAGTTAGAGTAATTTGATTGGATTTGAACCTACGAGGGAGATACAGGGCCGGATTATTAAACAGGCAAAGTAGGCAACTGCCTATGGGCCCCCGACGTCTCGATTTTTTTTATTTATTTATATTCATTTATTTATTTTTGCGGCACTTTCCGAATAATTTGAATTTCTTTTCATTTAAATTACAAAAGCCGCACATTCGAGCTTATCCAAATTAAAATCAAGTATCACTTAAATTTTGGAACATTATTCAAATAGCATTCCCGATTAATTACCATTTGCAAGTTTTATATTATGTTGTTTTATAAATGTCCAATTCTAGAATTAAATAGTATTTAGATTCTGTTAAAAAAAGTCTTGACACTTTTTTTTGCTGTTTTGTATAAAATTACTTTTAAACATAAATTTTGCATTCTTTTATACTGAAATCAACTCTCTTGAAAGTGATCCGCAAGTGAATGGTTTGCGATTTCAGTTCGTCAAACATGTGCTATTTAAAATTGTTTATATAGAGATTAAATTAAAATCAATACTAAAATATCTGGTTTTCGAGGTTGAGGAGGGAAGAAGGTTGCCCCGAGGCATGCATTACCTAAAGGCCCCCTAGGGGGTTTAATACGGCTCTGGGGATATGTTGTAAAGAGAGTAAAAATCTCGTCCATGATTGTACATGTGAAGTTTTCATTTCCCGTAATTCGCTTATGATTTAAGATAGAAAGTTGATTCAATTTAGGCGGATTATCGACTCATTAGAACGAACAATTTTTACAATGAAAACTGATTCACAATTCCTAACTTCGACTACTTTTTAACCTCAGCTTTTGACGCCTTGTTGGAAAAATTCCAGCAGTTACATTTTTTTTCTACGCTCTTCTATACTCATAGCTCAAACCATCATGAAGTGAAAGGATGAAATGGTGGAGGGGGATGAAATTCTTTTCCTTATATCTCCGGACAAAAGGAATCTACCTCCGCCTCCCGGCTTGCCGACAGGAATTATCTTCATTTATTATGATTATTATTATTCATAAATGACATTTTTACATATAAATTTGAATTCTAATAGCAGTTAGTCCAGCATTGCAAGTTGTAACGGGAGGGAAAAGCTCATAAACCATTTCTCAAACACGACATTCCTATTTGATTATGTCAACCGAAATATTTTAACAAAAACTTCTGCAACCGACACTTGAGTTGCTGTACCTGGACGTACCCAAGATCCTGTAACTCAATAGGACTATTGATAGGACTCATAGCGTTCGAAAAATTACCTCATGAACTGAAGACGGCAGACTTTACAAGGACGGTGTTTTGTCCTTAATTGGCGGGATATCCTCAGATAGCTTACTGCTCAGCAACTGATCCCGAGACTACCACTTTTGGACGATTTTACACCGAAAAGGGGTGTCAGGCAATGAGTCATATGAGCGCATTTCTGGAGTTCTTTGTTAGATCACGCTCAGTAAAATGTAAACATCACCCTTCCATTCTTCACTTTCCCCCTATTTTGATGAAAATAACTCCGACCGGCGCATGCGCAAAAGCGCGGAGGGTTTCCGAATCCGTTGTATACAATAGATAGGAGAAGGGGTTTTCTCCCTCCTTGTAGAGGTAGTTGTAGATGGCGTGGAGAGCGGAATCACCTTGACTCGATGTTTCCATTACACGGCTAAAAATGCTTAATTATAATTTTCAGAATTGTTTATTTGAAGTATTAATGCCAATATGTCAGCTTAATGTCAAGTAACATTATATGCAAAAATTAAGCTTTTGAGATAATGTTACTTGACATTAAGCCGATGGATAGTATTATTTATTTATTTTTAAATATACGGGGTGGTTAGAATTAAGATATCTCTCTGTTCAGGGAACTTGAGATAAAATACAAATGAATTGGCGTAAGAACGCCAAGCCTCGGTGGAAAGTATTTCATCATATGAGAAAACAACAGATGCAAAAAAAAGCTTTAAAATGAACGATAAGGGAAGATAAGCGAATAATATCTAATATAAATGAATTTCAATATTGTAATAATTTAATCATAATCTCGATGCATATAAATTACGAATGGAAAAGAAATGCAGTAGATACTAACAACCAAATTCCATGTTAATTAATGTATGTAAGGCAAAGAGTTCTAATGAGAAAATTGTTCCCTTTTTTTCTCTAGATGTTTCTTTTATTCTTAATTTTTTCTCTTTTTGGGGGCCAATTTTTCCCATGTTCTTAAATACATAATGCAGAGATTTGTCGTTCCTATGAATATTAGTTTTTATCTATAGCAGGTATAAAGTAATCCAAACCATCCTGTATATTGATGTTAATGTTTTATAATTCAATATGTTCGACATATATTACACCAGAAATGCTAGATGCGTCGCCTAGGGTTTTAAATGATCTTAACTGAGGATTCATTTTGAGAAAAGACTTATATGGCGAGTTCACTTAGTTTGTTTTTAAGACGAAATAGGGAAATAATATGGAACATTTCTCGAAAAAAGTATATATTAACGTGTTATATAAAATACATATTTCAGATGAATCCTCGTTAACTTTATACTCTTAGTCTATTCTTTTCTAACAAAAATCTCTCAAAAATTTGAAACTTTCCGCAGTGACATCATTTATTTTATAATTATGGAAATCAGAAAAGTAACAGAAGTTCAACCGGTATGATTAAACTAATGTTCCTTAAAGATAGATATACTATCGATACTATCGAATCCAAGTCGATAGCATCGAGTTTTCGGATCTATCGACTGAAACAATCGATAGTTTTCCCACTGGCAATACTATCGATAGGCGCATTTCAGTCGATAGTTTAAAACTATCGACTGGGACTATAGATAGTTTCAGAACTATCGACTGAAACTAATGTTCCTAAAACATCGATAGACTATCGAAGCCAAGTCGATAGTATCAAGTTTTCGGATCTATCGACAGAAACAATCGATAGTTTCAAAACTATCGACTGAAACAATCTACTGGAACTATGGATAGTATCGATAGTTTCGAAACTATCGACTGAAAATGCGCCTATCGATAGTATTAACCGGGAGAAAGCAATCGATACTACCGATAGTTAAGTCAATAGTTTGGAAAACTATCAGCTGCACTATCGATAATTGAACTATCGATGTTTAAGGAATACTAGATTAAACATATATATTTTTTTTATTTTCAATCGTTTATAACAATCGTTTGCTTCCTGTAATCCGAAGCTATTGTCGTAATATACAATCAAAAATTATCTGTGGCGAATCATGAGAGCAAAAGGTTACCCGAGATATTTGAGGGAATTTTTACTGGTGCGTCAGGCTGCATAAAACACAGGCAGCATCATTTTTGATCGCAAGTTATAAATGACTTTTTTATGTAAAAGCGTATGAAAAATTCGAGGGGAGAACATTCTGAATTTTTTGTTATTTATATTTGCTTGTTAATTAGCCATTTGCATTTTTCGAAGCAATAGCTGCCATAGTTTTATTTATTTATTCATTTTGTAGCATTGTGTCTATGGACTCGTTGCATCTGGTCAAAGTTTGACCAGATGAACTATCGAAGTTGAACTATCGATGTTCCTTAAACATCGATAGAGCAGTCGAGAGTTTCCCCGAACTATCGACTGAACTATCGATAGTTTTCTACCCGACGATACTATCGATATGGGTTCTTCCAGTCGATTATTTAGAAACTATCGATATTATAGATAGTTCCAGTCGATAGTTTTAAAACTATCGGCTGAAAATTCGTCTATCGATAGTATTGCCCGGGAGAAACTGTCGATAGTTTTGAGAAAGTCGATACTATCGATTGTTTTATTCGATAGTTCCAAAAACCCGATACTATCGACTTGTATTCGATAGTTTCGATAGTCTATCGATGTTTAAGGAACACTAGGTCAAATTAGAAAATAGAATTAACTTTCATGGCTGACTATTTTGAAGTTATTTTTAAGATCTGCATACTCGTAATTCAGGGATTATTTCAATTGCAATATCGTAAGGTTTTAATCCCGACTTTAAAAAAATTGTCATCTTACCCAATGACAAAAAGTACCTTCAACTGTTGTGGGAATTTGATGCGAAAACATTTCAAGTATCTAACTGCACAACGATTTCAAATATCGACTGAACTGCAGAAACGAAAACGTTTCGATTATCATTTAGAATTCTGCTACTTCAATATGAAGTTTTCTCTTTCAAATATAAAAATAAATGAATTTAAATATGTAATTCAAATTCAGAGAATATATAGAGAGTTTTTCTTTCATACAAAGGAAGCATGTGTGTATTATTAGTGATATTGCATAAAATAAAGATTCCAGAGAATTCTCGTTATCCCCCTACCTAGTTCATTCATTTTTAACAAAATCTCACAAAAATTTAAATTATCGTGCAAAGCCATCACACATTTCATATGAATCAGAAAAAAATAGCGTAGAAATCAGAAAAAATAATATAGAAATCAAACCGGTATGATTAATATAATTTATCTTTTTAAAATAAGGCATAATTAGAAGAAGTGACATGCAAATTCAGACAGAACAAAATAAAAATTTAAAAAACAATTTCTCTAAAAATGTGAGCTAAAAAATAGTTAGCTGAAATTTATAAAATACATAGGAAAAAACAAGGTGGTTATTATTCCTTTCTCACTATAAAATCATCATATTTCAAAAGAATGATGCTGTAATAAATATTATCCGAATTTATAGTTTAATTTTCATAAAATCTTATTCATCTGGAAATATTAGTAAAACACATGAATTAAATTGTGTTTTGATGACTTGTGGAGAATTTTATGTAAAGCGATATGTTGAGCTGAAAATTAATTTTAGGCTTAAAATAACACACTAAAATTGCCATATAAATTTAAACACTAACGTTAATGCGCTCGCTATTAAGCTACTAGTAACATTGAAAGATGATTCCTGACAAAAGAATATTTAGTTTATATATTTTATAATAGATGCAAATTATATCAAGCATTTTTTAATCCAACCAAAAATAATAAATACAAATAAAACAAAATATAGTTGCTTGAAAAGAATAAAGAAACAATAATGCAATATTCGTTTATATTTCCCACCATTTCTTTAAAAATAATATCAGTCTTTCCTTCAGCAAAATATTACTTCAGCAGGAAAAGTCAGCTAGTCGTATAATGGCAGCTCAAATTTGCATAATAATATATTTTATTTCTGTATCCTTATGCTTCTAACCTGTCATAAACAACAAGCATGTGTTGAAATAATACATGAAATCTTACCATGTTTTCCTGTGAATTGAAATGTGAAGAAGAAATCCAAAGCGACACTATCTGCATATCATGACGAATATTTTTCAAAAGCGCGTGTTTATATTATTCCATGCCGGATTGTTCCACTGAGCAACACAACTAACTGCACACATACGCAAGTCTGCTCTTAGTTTTTAAAAAATCCTCCTCTGGATTTGCCGATGGAGAGAGAATCAATTTCTACACTTCGCTGACTCCGCTACAAGGTTAGAGGGACAGGAAAACTCGCCAAGGATTGCGTCTACGTCGCCAAACGGCCAAACCGTTAACTATGTCTTGATTTTAAAATAATTTATATTTAACTTCAAAGTTTATTTCAAAGTTTTACTTCAAGTTTTATTTAACTTCAAAATGGAAACTATAGTCTATAAATGGATTATTTTTAAAGAACTAATTTCGTTTAAATATATTGGGAGCAAAATAAACATATAAAATGTACAATATTTTGAATAGAAAAGGGTAAAGAATGTCGGAATATATTTAGTAACATCAACCAAGAATTAATTCCATCTTTTTCATTTTATTGTAGTATGCTACTTTCTTAAGACAAAACATTTTATTTTGAAATCTTATTTTCAACAAATTTAAACAAATTGCAGTACGTACAAAAAGTCTCCTTGCAATACGAAGCAATCGTATGAAATGTATCATATTTCACATGCCATACTTTGAATGACAGAAAAAAAGTTTGTTGTTTAAATTACACAACTTTACTTGACAAATTTATGTAAATAAATTTGCAAAAATTTAAATAAACATGTTTTTTGTATTGGAATCAAGTACATAACTACCCGAAATCGAGGTAAAAAATATCTGTTTGATAGAAATTATATGAACCAAATTAGTTGCATTAATTTTGATTTTTAGTTTTATGGTAGGTGAGATCACTTTAGACTTGAACAAATTCTCTTAAGCTCAATGGCATGGTTGCAACAAGTATTTTAGCGTTTTTGGAGCAATTTTGTTCTACATTTTTTGTGAAATATATATAACTTGAAATATTTTTTTACTCCTCATGTTATAGGTTTAGAGCTGACAACCTATTTCTCTCACAAGTGCTCAGTCCAGTCCACAATCACTGGACTCAAGTCCAGTGATTGAAGCTACCGTTATCTTTTATAGTATAGTAGCATTAACTTGAAAATCCATGTTGCATGTTTGGAATTACTGTCATGCTCAAAGATAAAGGGTGGTACTGTAGTGAACATTTTGTTCTATAATGCACAAATTCGCATTAATCCATACTATCTGTGATGTATTTCAGTTTCCAACTCCAAAAAAATTGTGCAACTCCCTCCCGGTGGAATCTGGTGATAAATTGCCGTGGGGGCTGTAGCTAATGTCCCACACAGAAAAGTGATAATTTCTGCATAACTGAAATTATACTTTTTAAAATAATTTTGAATATATAAATAATTAGTCGATAAAAAATTATTATTAGATTTTGGACTTAAAGGTGGTTATTTTAATTAAGAATTTACTAATTCTTGATTCATTTTGACAAACTTTAAAATAAGTTTTCTCAAAAAAAATTTTACGTCTCCTACTCTCGTTTATAAGAATTTAGATGATATTGACTGAACATTAAAACATTTCATTGAATGTTGTAAGTTGGACTTAATATTATGCAAATGTAGGGATAAAGATTGTAATATTTAGTATAATGAATAAATTCTAATTGGAATGAAATCTACTGTTCTGTTTTTATTTCGAGCGAAATGTTTAATAACATTTTCAGAAATGTTCGTGTGACTATCAAATCACACGGAAATGCACACAGGCGGACAGAATTCCCTTTGATGGATTTCGTAGAACATTTGATACAGATCCCCAGGTTTGATGTTAGGACCTCCAAAGTTTGATACAGATTCACAGGTTTCAAGTTAAGACCTCCAAGGTTTGATACAGATCCACAGGTTTGATTGTAAGATAAAATTCCATTCCTCTAGGTGGTTCGGTTTTTGAATTATAATGTTCATATACAAACGGACATATAGACATACTTCACCCAAATTTTTTTGAATGGGGGGAAGAGGAAGAACTCTCAAGAGTGAAGATTCCTCAAAACCTCGAGGTCGAAAATATGTCATTTACAATGCGCAATGCTTTCTGCCTGTATACTTCGAATTCGAGAAAGAAGAAAGGATTAATTTGTGGTGTTATTTCTGTCAATGGGTGTGCTGTGTTGCTTTCAATGTGAATGCACTTACTGATACTATTTAATAAGTTGTATTCATTGAAACTTCCTACATTTATACTGAGTCAAGAGCACAACATGTGATACTAGCATCCGTATTTGATATATTTTAAGAAGGTGTATTCCTCAAAAGAAGCTGCTCATGTTTTTTCTAAGTCAAAGACTCTTCTTCTCGATTTTAAATAGAATTGCACAGAATAACGTTGGAGTTACAGAAATTTTGAAAACACATTCTTTCAGACTTTTCACCGTTTGTAATTAAAAACCGTCGAAAAATAACTTGGAATGCAAAAAATTCATTCAAATGTATCTACCTACTATTATAATTACAAAGTAGGTACTATAATTTTTTATTTATCATTATTTACTTCTTCGCTTTCCTTTATCATTCATTTTAAAATTTATTTATTTTCAAATTTGATCCCGCAAAAAAGTTTACGGCAGTGAAAAAACGTTCAAAATTCAGTTTCTAACACCACTGGTAAAAAAAGAGCGTATTGTAAATGCGCATGCTCAACTGAAGGAAATTGGACAAAGGAAAATCGCAGTACTCGGCTTTCTAAGAAATCTTGGTTGTTTCCTGCTTTACGGCTGAAGATGAGAGTCGAAAGATTGGTTTATTTATGGATTTAGATATTACACTCAAACTCAAATAAATAAGGGTTTGATTAAAACTTATACACTGAAAAAAGTGTGGGTAGGGGGTTCTGCAACTTCGCAGTCCCTATACACGTGCCATCCCTGCCCTTCCCCTCTCATCATCATTCTCCTGTCTCCATATTTACCTATCCGTGTATTAGTCCATGTTCTAGTTTCTTTTCCACATAGTTACTGTCCACTTTAAATGACTAATGTTCTTAACGTCTTAACTGAAGGATAAGACTGTCATCAGAATATAACAGATTAATTTCGACTTATATTCACTATTTTCATCCTTGAGTCAAGGGTTATCTCTCCATCATCTTTCCGGCTCTTGAAGCATCATGATTATTTTTCAATAAAATTATGTTTGTGACAATCACATTTTGTCTCGCCCTTCTGCCGGTGTATGGCGCTGCAAGGACCTTTTACTTTCCGGAGAAGAACGAGAGACAGAGTGACTTGAGACTTCGTGCGAGAAGGTGCCTTTTTATCCCTCTCACAGGGACGGACAAATCTCGACATGCGTAGAGATGAATATTGTAACTTAAATGTAATGTAAGCTTAGTTAATCTAGAATAATTCTATGTGGAAGATGTGTGGACAATAAATTTACTTTAATTCAACTATGGCCCAACTTTATTTTAACCGCCGATTTCACTTCCTGTGAGCTAGTCAGATAATGGCAGCTAAACGTTGCAATTGCAATACAGCTTTCACTGTGGCCCTTTTATAATATGATTTCTTAAGTCATTGTATTAATTTATAATGTTATATGGGTCATTCTCTTGAAAAGTATACAAATAGCTAAATAAAAATTTATTTTTCAAAAGTATGTAAAAAATCTTAAAAATTTGCATGGATATTTCCATTCAAGCTTAATAAATAACCTTATATTAGTGGTCAAGTTTTCTATTTTATTTTTCACTTTTTTTTGTTGTAAAAATTTTGGCCTGTCTACGAAGGAGACATGATAGTCAACGGCTCTTTTACATTTTAAACGAAAGCATAATTGACTAATTCTTAGGAAGATTTGGTACAGGTTTATTTCTTATAATTAAACAATAAAATTAGTTATTAAAAACCAGCGCAAGAAAACTTAACATTTTAGAATAAATAGCACTTTTTAAATAATGGCACTGACTGTGCATTTGCTAAATAATATTTACAAACAATTTCAAATAAATGAAAGTCACCATTTTGCAGGAAAGTAATCAATTATATACTAGATTAAGCAATATCATATATTTATTTATTGATAAACAATCTAGTAAGTCTCGTATAAAATTTTTTCTACTCTCTTCTCTTCTGAATTTGAGCAACCGACTGCTTTGTCTTTTTATTTTTTGATATTCCCATTTTTTCTAAAAATAAATTTAGCTATTAAAATGTTTTTTTATACATTATTGGAACTTTGATATTATAAATAATCTATATGAATTGTTTAACTTAATTCTTTTCGAGAATATAATTTCCATTTTATTTTTTTAAAAATACAAAAGAACATCACTAAATTTCATAAAAAATATCTATAAAGAAATTTTAATTGATATTATTTTAATTTATCTAACTGTATCATGATTTTTGAGATTTTTTCTCTTTCATTGACAATGCCATTCTCTCTGTGGAGATGCCGTGTCCACGGAGGGGAATTCCACGGAAGAGACAAAAACTAAGTTTTGTATTTTTAAGTGCTTTGGTTTTTACGTGGCTAAAGTGGTACATTTATTTTTATTAAATTCGATACTAAACCTATCAAAATTTTGTATTTTAGTTATAAATTAGATTTTTCTTAACTTATTTATGATGTCGACGGAGTTGACGCCGAGAACTTTACCAAGCTCTAAATTGAACTAATAAATTGGAATATATTCAATAAATTCGCAATAGAACGAAAATCTTTCCTTAAAGAACAAAGTGCCTGCCTCTCTTATAAACTCTTTCATGATTATTTGACATGAGCTGCATTTTTGATATTTTTTTAAGTTATTTTCTTTGTCCATGGAGGGAAACTTAATTTTCCAGGGACAAAGTTAAAATTAATTCCTAAGTAATTCCTAATAAGAATTACATATTTAAAAAAATATTAAGTTAAACTTTAACTAGAGACTTTAAATTGGTTAATTCGGAAGAAAAAAGTAAACAAAATTTTAATTGTTTGAGTATCAGTAAAAATTGTCTTGTGTTTCAGATGTAGGGACGTCCACGGAGGGGACTTTTGTCTTAGATTCATTGAAAAATGAGAGTTAAATAGTAAAACTATTTTAGTAGAAACGTATTGAATAGCTTTCTTAGAACTTCAATTATACATATGAGCAAAAATATTAGGACATTTGTTGCACTTTCTAATTTTTATCACCCCGGGACTGTAAAAAGCATCTTTTCGTGAGAATGACCCATAACAAAAAGTGCAGTCAAACCTTCATATATTGTACTTCCATTCATCGAAAGTCTGTGTTTTTCTTTAAGTACCCACGATTTTCATTTGAAAACAGTTTCTATATAGCGAATAAAATTTCTATATATCGAATAAAAATTGTTGCATACAAAATTATGAATACCCATTGCAATGAAAAAGCGAACATGGATTTCGTTCATATATAGGAACATACGTTAAATAAGAAAAAAAGAAGTGAAACAGTTTTTTTTATTTCTTATTTAGTTGGAACTTTATTGTGGCTGATCACCCCATCGGACAAGCGCCTGAAGAAAGACTGCTTCGAAGAAAAGGAACCCAAAGATGATGACGGCATAGAAGATGAATTGGTTAAAAAACTATCTAGAAAACAAGTAATGGGAGCATTCCAAGATGTCCGACACGGCTTGAGATTTATTGCTAAGGTTTCTGAAGAAATGCTTACCTTTCTGAGTAAAAGTGAACATTATTTTGAAATGACTTCGACGAAAGTCTATGTTCAAAAGACAATCGGAACTACTTTATCCAAAAATAAATAATTGATTATTTTTGTTTTTTGGTACGAACAAGCATTGTTTAGTATATAACAAGCAAATTCGCAAATGAAATACATATTTTTGCAATTTTAAAATAATTTCTTTGCTAGTTTGATCTTTTAAAACTTTTAACCTTACGTTTGACCCTTTAACCCTAGAAAAAAATTAACTATGCGCAATTGTTTTTAGCACGAAATTGATGAAAAATTTGCAATTTTTATTTCTGTATATCGAAATTTCTATACACCGAATTTTTCACAGTAGTCTTCAAATTCGTTATATAGAGGCTCAACTGTTTTCTGACTATAACTGCGAATATTTTGTGCTGGAACTCCATCGTCGCTTTGCCAGACTATCAATGCCATATTTCTCACCAAACATACAATTCATTTAAATGAAAGTTTATCAAATGTAAAAATTTTTGCCAAACCGAGTTCTCTCGTATTCTAAATTAATCGTCTGGGCGCAGCTTAAAACATGAATTACTTCAAAACGAAACTCCAGTTACTACACGAAGACTTTTTAGGCGTTTAATTTCTAGGTCGATTCTCAGTTGCTTAAACTGATATCGTGAACTGCAAATTGCTGAATAATTTTTACTATAAATATGCGTTGAATAGTTGATTCCATCAGAGGCTAAATGTTTTCCCCAGGATAAGTTGTTTTATAAACTGCAGATACCTATTTATTCAACTTTGCAACATGGCTCGATGATATTTTATATATTTGTTACACCTTATACTTCCACAAATAAAATATATCTATACTTATAAAAATGTATGGTTTTTTCAATAAGTTTTTTCTCAACTTTATGCCCAAGCAGACAATTATTTTAATAAATATCCGAAATTCCTCTAAACAAAATGGCAATGAGAAAAACGGCAATTGGAAAAGAAAACGAAAAAAAAAAAAAAAAAAAAAATTGGCAAATGAAAAAAACGGAATTTGGTTTTTTCGTGTTAGAAAAATATTCAAAATTTTACAATCTTTAAAATTTAGTTTATTGTTGTAACAGACAAAGAAATTCTCAATCTATAT